>JAXIVD010004396.1:32500-36398 GCA_036785275.1 Cancer borealis | reverse complement strand
ATCTCCTCTTCCTCCTCCTCCTCCATCTTTCTCTATCTCGCTCTGGAAAGTCATCACAAGAACCGTTAAAACTCTCTGGAACGGCATTGTGTGACAGTTTGGCGGGAAAAAAAGTAAAGAAAAAAGTAGATATAAAAATAATCAATCACTTACGCGTTTCTTCTCAAATTGAATGAAATATGAATTAGTATGAGAATAATAGTGTGAATTAGTATGAGCTCGTAGCCCCACCTGTCTGTCTGTCTTCTGTTTGTCTGTCTGTCTGTATGTCTGTCTGTCTATCTGTATCGTGTTGGTGTTGTAAGGTATCTTTAAGGCTTGTTCTGGGATTACGGCCCTATAATAATACTTTCTGGAGGGAAGGAAGGACCGATTCACAATGGGAAGAAACTCTCGGAAGTCAAACACATACACACACACACACACACACACACACACACACACACACACACACACACACACACACACACACACACACACATCACGAAAAGTATGCGTAAAGTTTAAGAAAGTTCGTATGTCAAACCAGAGAAATTAAATGGTTTTTTTTTTATCATTATTGTTATCATTATTATTATTATTATTATTATTATTATTATTATTATTATTATTATTGTTATTATTATCATTATCATTATTATCATTGTTTCTGTTAAAGGAAGTGAGAAAAAAATACATATATAAACACTTCGATGGAATTGATATCACATACATTAAGTATATACTCGTACATACACTAAGTATATAATGACGTTATCATTACATTATTAAAGTATTACAACATTCTTACGTTACATTATAATAAATACATGACCCCATTACATTAGGCTGTGACATACAAGGCAAACTTCTATGTATATATATCACAAGGTATCAGTATACTAGGTCATGCTGTGTATAATTATGACAAGTATACATAACACCACGACCTATAATTGCGTCCCTAGAGCCTTATCAACGCCCTTAATACGACACAATAACCTAGGATGCCTTTACGTTGCCTTACACAACTCACAATAACGAGACATTAATCTTTCCCTTGTGTTTTTTCCCTAACTAAGACCGGCAGACACATAGGAGGTTCGAATAATTAATTGGTTAGAACTTAATGAATTAGTACTAGAATTTTGAACGAGGGGGTAATAAGACCTGGCTACGTACATGCTATGCTACCTCTCGGGCGTCGCAGAGGAATAAGGTTAACAAACATAACGGTTACCTTGGCCATAACGGTTTTACAGTGACGGGAAAGATGTTTGAAAAGAATAAATTAATACAAAATGAAGGGAAATCAAGAAACAAAACTGAGACGTTGAACCCATTTTACAGACCGAGACACACGCTAATGAAGATCAATTGCCCGATATGGACGCAATTTAAGATTCGTGTGTCAAGAAAAAGGGAAGACGCAAGATTGAAAAACTGAAGAAAAAAATTGTAAAAAAAACCGTTGTTGTGGATCAGTTGTCAATCTCTCCCGCAACGAAATATTTCCTCATTACAACGGAGCACTAACTGAGGCAATAAGGTGCAAGGTATCGCCATTATAAGTCGGTCGTCGGGGATCCTTCAAAGAGCGAAAGGAAAAACAAAAGACGACATACATAATGCGCAGTCCAGTTGCAGAGTCGCGCCACCTCGTTAAAAAGATATTATGAAACCAGAAACTTTTCATCTTGAGGCGGTGAAGATGATACCTCTCTTACGCAACAAGTTTTATGAAGACAAGTTGGTAGAATTACATGGTGGCCTTAGAACATAAACAACGTCTCCGTGGGATCTGGTGTGGGTGGGTTTAGAAACACAGAAAGGATTCGCTGCTGTTGAAACCATTTACGTATTTATACTCTTGATGAAAATTAATGAACAACTGGGGAAAGATAATAATGCATGTTGACTTAAATATTCCGTTCTAGTTAAAGTGAGTTAATGTTGAAATAAATTATGCATGTACAGAAAGATTATTTTGGAAAGTGACACGTGATGGAAATTAATGCACATACAAAAATAGAAGAAAGAAAAGTTAAGTTAAGTATTATATTGTCGATGCAGTGAATAGAAAAAAAAAAATAAAGCAACATGTATAACGAGAATTAATGATGCACGGAAATTACTATGAAAAGCGGCACAACTTCGCAGCCTCTCGTGCCAACACAATGCATTTTCTACGGACTTAAAAAAACTAGTGCGATGCAGCTATTAGCTAACTGGCAGAGTCGCCTTTGTGTGTGTGTGTGTGTGTGTGTGTGTGTGTGTGTGTGTGTGTGTGTGTGTGTGTGTGTGTGTGTGTGTGTGTGTGTGTGTGTATGTGTGTCACTGAAAGAGGAGTTAAGTACATGTAAATACCATCCCGTAGGTGTGTACAACGGGATCTATTTGCTCTATATTAGTGGTAAATTCCATGTGATGTTACATATTCATATTTTTTCTCTGTCTTTCTTATTATCTCTCACTTAATCTCTGGTCAAGGTTGTCACTCTCCCTAACACTATATAATCAACGTCCTCCCTCACGCTTCCCACCCATTACCTGTCCTCACCGGCCTTCATCCACCCTCCAACCAGCATCCCTCAGCCCCCTGTAGCGCTATCCTTCACCATTCTCCCTTGTCTCATATAGAACCCCATCCCGCGGCTCCTCTCCCTGCCTGTCACTCCCCGGACTCATGTGTGTCGGAGTATCGGCAGCGCTCACTCACTCCTCATCCCTTCACACCCCCCCACACACACACATGCACACACCCACACACACACACATGCACTAAAAAAAAGACGCAAAACCCGAGATAGGCGAATGAAGTTAAGCTTGTCTGTCATCTGTCTCCGCTTCATTCTGCTCACCGAAGCCTAAATTTTCATCAAGTCCAACGCACAAACTTTCTTTCCGGCAAAACTCAACTCGACTCTGCTGGTAAACGCGTTGGATATTCGTTCATCTGCCGGCAGTATCAGGGATCGACAACCCTCCCACACACCCACACACATATACCCTTGATGCTGTATGCTTGCCTGATGCCCAATATGTAACACGGCGGCACAGTTAAGGCACCAGCTCTCTTTACCCATCCCGCCACCCTGTCAACCTTACTCCACTGTTCTCATGCCGCTCACCCGTTACTACCAGAGAGAGAGAGAGGTAAAAAAAAAAAGAGAGAATTACTGTGACATATGACATTAAGACTATGGTTGGCTTATCCCCGTAACTCTATGCTATCCAAGCGAAATAGCCGTACGTGATGTGATAATTAGTGGATGTCTGTCTGTCTGGCTAGCTGTCTCTCTGTCTGGTTTCGTGGAGATGACAAGCAAGATTTCATATCGTTCATTATGTGACGCAACCGAATCCGCCGCTGGAGGCTGAAAACGACGCCGCAGCTAAGAATACACACTTACTTGGTACCATTGAACTCTGACTACATGAGAGAGAGAGAGAGAGAGAGAGAGAGAGAGAGAGAGAGAGAGAGAGAGAGAGAGAGAGAGAGAGAGAGAGAATATTCATTTGGTATTGCTTAAGAGGGTATATAAGAAATGTGATATGAGACAACTCTCCCATGTTATTATCCATCCTCCTCCTCCTCCTCTTCCTCTTCCTCCTCATCTTCCCTCTTTACTGCTTCACACACTTTACTTTTACCTTCCTTTTTCCATGTTTGCTATTCAATTCACATTTATTTTGTTGCCCTTCTTCCTGTTCTCGATTCCAGTTCCTCTTTATCATTTAACATTTAGATTAAAATAACGCGCAACTTCCTTAGATTAAAATAACGCGCAACCTTCTCCTCCTCCTCTGTAGTTATTTCCGATTTAGAAACAACAGAATCCAGCCGTTTCAATAGTTTTCTCAGGTACATAAATAATAACTTACTCTTCCCTCTTTCCCTCTGCTCCTCCTCAATAAA
>JAXIVD010004396.1:10000-22500 GCA_036785275.1 Cancer borealis | reverse complement strand
GTATCATCTTTCTCCTCTTCGTTTACATGAAAATAATTAAGTTTAGGGTTAGGAAAAAAGTGTATAAAGGAAGCAGCCGAAGTGATATGATTTTTCTCTCTTGAAGGCGTGTATGTAGGTCGTGGGAGCGGGTCGTCCACAGCTTCCCTCGTACTCAGATCCACTGTACTATCTTTAACTGTCGCTCCAGGTACGTACTAACACGCACACTGGAGGGACGGTATCAGCTGCACTTAAACTCGAGCTTAACTCCTATTAACGAACAGAACAGTTGTGTGGCACCTCCAGGCACTTCACCGCTGCTGCTGCAATAGTCAAGCTCGTCACTGTTATTAAGATAGATGAGAAACACCTGCACACAGATGCCTACCACCACGCTGTTTGGAATCACACATTAATAACTTAACTAAGACTGGCGGCGAGGGGAAGGTGTCTGTTGTGTTATGTTTCAGTGGTTTCACGCCTCGGTTTCAGTTTAGTTAACCGCATCTCCCCTCTCCCCAACACACACAGACACACACAGACAGACACACACACACACACACACACACACACACACACACACACACACACACACACACACACACACACACACACACACACACACACACACACACACACACACACACACACACACACCTCGGACCCTCCTTTGTGTCGTCCATCAGCTGGTGTTTCATAATAAGGCTTGACGAGCATTTCATCCCTGACACAACTGGTGCATTACCTCACTCCATCATTATTAGAACCGACCATGTACTGTACTAGTAAGCAGGACTGTTGCTCTAGCGTTGAGTGCAATAGTCCTGTTTGCAAATGTTTAATAGAAAAGGAAACCACATAACATTGATTAGTTATGTTATTACGGATTGATGTTATTTGGTTTCCCTTTCTATAACTGTTAATGAATTACAGTTGATTAGAAGTATTGTTTTCCATCCCTACATCTATAATTATATTTCAATTATATTTCAATGTGGCTCAAAAAAATGCACGTCTTTAGTTCTTTCTTTACTTGCCTATACACTTTTTACGTAAATCTCATAATTATCAAGTTATTAAAGATATAGGATTTCAGCCAAGAAGTCTAATTTAGGTAGTTAGGTTAGGTTAAGTTTAGGTTGCGTCGGGGGAGCAGTGAGGAAAAACTAGGCGGCAGGGTGGCATCAGAACCAAGGACTGATTTATGTTTTGCTTTAAAATCTGTTGTAAAATCTATAGTGGAATACTGAACACGGGAATCTAAGAATTCCTTTTTAGTGTATTTCATCGTGATGTTAACAAGTTGATATCTCAGCACCAAGCACATCCATCCCATTAAAGCTGTAAAGATAGTTACAGGTGAAATATAACTTTAATATTGCTAAAACAGCTAAATAGATTGGTTTACTGGGTTGATTATTATTTGTGAACTACATACAAGTGTTTACAGTGTTAGATTTGTTGTTTTGAATTTACAGTTTACCTAATACCAAGAAAGAGGTGGCCTGGGAGCCTAAGGGGAAGGTAGCCTGAACAAAGTTTATGAACCACTGCTCTAGACGTTCTGTTTACTGTATATACGTATGAAAAACAAGAATAAGACAAACATTATTTATACAAGGGAGGGACGGGTACAGGCAGGCAGGTGGATGGGGGAATAACAGCAAAGGAACAACAATGAGGTGTAATATGTCTGTTGGGAATACCGCGTGAAGCCTGGGGGCGTGGGGTACGTACTACGTGTCTGCCTCAGGGGGATGGAGGGAGGAAGGAAGGGAGGGAAGGAGGAGGAGAGTAACCTAAGACGCAGTGAAGATCAAGGGAACTAACGAGCCAAACGAAGCGGTCAATTAGCAAGTTTATGACCCCACTGTGACCTTCAAGAGTCATTAGGAGTTACTGATTAGAAAGACTTGCTTGCTGGCTGGGAAAGTTTGTTGCATCAAGCTTGCCATCTTATTAAAGAGAGAGAGAGAGAGAGAGAGAGAGAGAGAGAGAGAGAGAGAGAGAGAGAGAGAGAGAGAGAGAGAGAGAGAGAGAGAGAGAGAGAGAGAGAGAGAGAGAGAGAGAGAGAGAGAGAGAGAGAGAGAGAGAGAGAGAGAGAGAATAAAAAAAATCACTACATGCTACATTTGCTCGGTCTACATAATATATGCAACATTTCCAAAAGAATCCACACAGAAAAAATTGAATAAGTGAATGCGCTACACGAAATAGTTAACATACTGTATCTCTGTATAAGCGAAATAAATATCTAACATCACTAAAAGAAAATATATATACAAAAAAAAAATGAAAACTAAGAATAAAAAAATATTCCAACAAGAACCTTCTGACCTGACGTAACCAGAGAAGGTCATAAAATAAAAAAAATCTATAATAAAAAATCGAGGTAGACCGTCTCCGCCCTAACTGAGAGGATGGGCTGGTAGAGGGGGAGGGAGGGGGGATTAGTGACCCCTTGAGGACCACTTAATCTACCTCTCACACTGACTGAAGGGAAGGAAGATCATACGGTGCTGGAATATACAGGGTAAAAAAAAACATTGAACAAACATGAGTAAGAGTAATATGTAGAAAATAGAAAACGTTATGTATATGAAAAAAAAAAGTAGGAAAATTAGAGGATATTTGATATGGTGTTTAGAGAAAATATAGAAGGAAAATCTTGTAATCAAGTATGTTGAAATTATTAAGAAGTACATGTTGAACAGACATGAGTAAGAGTGATACGTAGAAAATAGAAAACGTTATGTATATGAAGAAAAAAGTAGGAAAATTAGAGGCCATTTGATACGGTGTTTAGAAGAAATATAGAAGGAAAAAAACCACCACCACCACCACCACCACCACCACCACCACCACCACCACCACCACCACCATCACCATGACACTGATACTCGTAGCAAACAGGAAACCGGAAATGCGTTTTAAATTACCTGATAATGATGATGATGAGGTGAACGTCGATGGCAGATGGAGTGACGGAGGCAATTACTGGCGATATGATGCTAATGGTCATTAAACATAATAATTACAAAGTGACGCACAATCATCGCCAATTATAGATGCGATAATCAATGTAAGTAAGTGTGTGTGTGTGTGTGTGTGTGTGTGTGTGTGTGTGTGTGTGTGTGTGTGTGTGTGTGTGTGTGTGTGTGTGTGTGTGTGTGTGTGTGTGTGTGTGTGTTTTCTTGCATTAACAAATCATCTTTTCTCTCCTTTTTTTCAGAAACGGTTCACACCTTCACCCTCCACCCCACACCACCCCTTCATCACCCCTTCATCACCCCTTCGTCACCCAGCTCTTCGGTACTCCCCCAAGGTACAATGGAACAGCAAGGTGAGTTTTACTTCCTACTTCATTAATTATCAGTTTTACGCGGCAAGTTTGGGAGCCTTATGCAGTGTAGACTCTGCTGGAACTTATAGACAAAATATGGAAACTGAGCCGTTGTAATGAAGAAAAATGTATAAGGTTTGGTAATGATGTAGTCCTAATTACTGTAGATGTGAATGACCTCCAAAATGGCTGGTTAATGTGTTTGATAATTAAAGATAGAAATTGAAGGTGAATGGAAAGGAAAGGTAAAGTTATGGTGTTTGAGAGGAAGTAGTATTAGTTTAGTGGTTGATTTTGATTGTGCATTAAAGAAAGAGTGAGTAAGAATTAAATGACTGAAATAATGTAGAATTAGGCTGAAAGGAGAGAAAAAGTGGAGGAGGTGTACATACATGGTTCAATTCTGTGGTAACATGGAGAGATCATAGAAAGAGAGAGAGAGAAAAAAAAAAAAAGAGAGAGAGAGAGAGCAGTACAAGAGAGAAAAATGGTGGATCTCTAGCGCATATGATGAATAGAAAAAAAAACAGCGTAGAAGTAAAAAAAAAGTGACTCCAAAGGCAAAGGTCAACGATAGAATCAGTTGCAATAAGATACCTTGAAATGCCTTCTGTGTGAGGAGAAAAAATGGTTGGCTGGTGATCGTAATGAGAGTTAGTATGTACAGTATAATGCATATCTAGTGAAGGTTATGGAGTGATATGTGGAATGACTGGGTTGATCAAACGTATCATATTATAATGGTTAGGCCCCTCCAAAAAAAAAATATATATATATATATCAGCAAGAGATATGACGAAGAAATTTGAGTGTATATGAGTATGGTAGATAGAGTGAGTGCTAGATGATGTACGAGTAAAGGGGAACAAAAAAAAATTGAAAAGGATTAGAACATACAAGAGCAAGAATAATTGGATCAGACTCCTTCAGTGGCTATCCAATGTAGTGTTAGACATAGACAACTAGATCAATGTACAGGAAACAGCCACCTATACGAACATACAAACAAATGAGATAAATTGATTAATGGTATTTGATTAAGATAACATTATGTCTGCTAAACACACGGACTTTTAACACAGAATATCTTAACCTTTTCCTTTTAGAACTACAGCAAAATGTATTCCACCGTATAAACACGAACCTTCAAAACATAAATATTATACGCCATTATTTATTATTTATATTGGTATTTCTGCATAACTACTGCTGGGATGATATTAATATAAATATGAAGTGGTACATACAATACATAGTGTATTCAACACATCTGTCAAGGTTCAGGCGGTGCTCGTCATTATTTACCTCGCAAAGCGGAGCTATGCTAGGTTACGTTAGGTTATGGTAGGTTACGTTAGGTTAAGGTTAGGTTAAGTTATTTTAGGTTTGATTAGGGATGGTTTGTTTTGGTTTGGTTCGGTTATAGAAGCTTTTTATGTTTTATTACCCAAAAGTTATGCATTTCACCCTAGATTTTTTCCCCCGGATTACCATACATGGCCTATATTTGATTATAATAACGAGCACCACCTTAAACCTTCACAGATGTGTTGAGTACATTATGTATAGTATGTAACACTTCATATTTATATCGATATCGTCCGAGCAGTAGTTATGCAGATTTACCTTTATGTTTTTTTTATATAATCGCATTCATGTGTACAATAAAAAAACATCATACAACCACAACCACCACCACCATCTCAACACCCACCACCGTCCCTTCAGCTCAACATGCTAACACAGTTCTCGGTAAAACACACAAGAGAGAGAGAGAGAAAACGAGTCCACTTTATATTGAAAGAAGACTTGTAGAGAATATAGTACACTCTTTTATTTCATTCTTCTATGTAATAATTATAGAGGGATAAATTTGCTTAGTATACCTAGGAGAGTGTAAGGGAGAGTCTTGACGGAGAGACTGATGGAAGTAACTGAATAGAAGGTTAGTGAGGACTAGAGAATATTTAGGATTAAGGATTTAGGAAAGGAAAAGACTGTGCGAGGATCAGAGTTATTTTAATAATGGTAAAGGAGTATTTGGGGAAGGTGATTATATATAGGCAGGTTTCATGAACTAAGTGTAGATAAATACATATGATAAAATTGATAGATAAGCTCTCTGGAATGTGCAAAAGAGAAAGAATGATAGAAAGAGAAAGAGAGAGAGAGATAAATAAACAGACAGACAAAATAGAATGTGGTTCGGAGAAGGAAAACTTAATTAGGAAAATGCCAAAAGAAGAGAAAAATGCATCTCTTGCTTTATTCATGAGGAAAGTATTGCAGTTTAATTAATCCTCCTCTTTTTCCTTTTCTTCTTCTTCCTCCTCTTTCTCTTCCTCCTTTATTTTTCTTTTCTTATTCTTATTCTTCTTCCAATTCCCTCATGCATTTTTTTTTCTCAATCACCCGCATTTGTCACAACACATTTTTCCTTCTTCTTCTTCTTCTCATTCTTCTTCTTCTTTACGTCTCCTTTTACGTCACCACTTCTCTATTTCCTCCTCCTCCTCCTCCTCCTCCTCCTCCTCCTCCTCCTCCTCCTCCTCCTCCTCCTCCTCCTCCTCCTCCTCTCTTGTGGATGCAAAGAGAACGAGTGAACATCATTTATCTCCTCTCACTCTCCCTCTCTCACTTTCCTCTCACTCTCTTTCCACTTTCTCTCTTTCTTCTTTCCCTATTATTTATCACGTTTTAGTGCCAGAATTTCGGATGAGGGGAAAGGGGGGTAGGGGCACCGAAAGGGGAATGGAAGAGGGGAATAAGAAAGAGAGAAGGAAGGAAGTAGGGAAGAAAGATGGAGGAAGGATGTGGAAAAATGTTTATGTAAAGAAGGAAGGAAGTAGAAGCAAGTGGGTATGAAGGAAGAGAAGAGGAAGAGGAAGAGGAAGAGGGAAGAGGGGATGAAAGAGGGGAGAGAGAGGGAAGGGAAGTGGGGGAGAAAGCATAGTGATGGCAAAGGAGGGAAAAGGAAGTGGATGTTGGGGGGAGAAGAGGAAAAGGAAGAAGGGAAGAGGAGAGGAAGAGGAGGAAGGCAAGAAGAGAAAGGGGGAAAAGGAAGAAAGGGAAGAGAGAGAGAGAGAGAGAGAGAGAGAGAGAGAGAGAGAGAGAGAGAGAGAGAGAGAGAGAGAGAGAGAGAGAGAGAGAGAGAGAGAGAGAGAGAGAGAGAGAGAGAGAGAGAGAGAGAGAGAGAGTTATACCTACACCTGGATGGGACGGGACTTTTGATATTAATTTGTTTGTTTGTTAGTTTGTTGTCGCCGCCAGAGAGGAAATTCCTGGAACACAGATTCTCGGCAACGAATCGTCTATCTGTGTGTGTGTGTGTGTGTGTGTGTGTGTGTGTGTGTGTGTGTGTGTGTGTGTGTGTGTGTGTGTGTCGTTTCCTCTTTCCTCCTTCTTCCCTATCTTCTCTTATCATATTTTCCGTTTTATTTATTTTTTCTTCAAATTTTTTCTTTCACGTGATATGGTATTTTTTTGTTTTATTTGTGTTTTTGTACCTTCATTATAATTTTTTTTATGGTGATGTTTATGATGATGATGATGATGATGATGATGATGATGATAGGCTGAGGGACACTGAAGGAAGACAAGGCAAGACTATAGGAGCCTAATGGAAGAGCAAACAAACAAAAACAAACAAAGGGGGACAAACAGACAACGAATTAGACAGACAAACAGGCCGACGGACAGACGGACAGACAGACAGATAGACAAGTTTTTTTTTTTATCAACCGTCCAGAAATATAATATGTAATAGTCAACATCATAATAATTAGTTGTGGTAGTAGTAATAGTAGTAGTAGTAGTAATAGTGGTAGTAGTAGTAGTAGTAGTAGTAGTAGTAATAGTGGTAGTAGTGGTAGTAGTAGTAGTAGTAGTAGTAGTAGTAGTAGAAATTTCTTTTTTGAGTGAGACAAAGAAAAAAAGAAAAGAATGACGCAACGATAAAAAATAGATATAGAGTAAAAATAGAATAAAGATAAAGAATAAGAAAGAGAAAAGAAAGAAAGGGAAGAATGAATTAGTAGCCGAATAAATAGCAAAGGGGACGAGAAAAAAAAAAAGAAAAAAAAAAATGAAAGCAAAAAATGAAAAACAATGTAAGAATGAAGGAAAAAAAAAGGAAATAAAAATAAAAACCAAACAGGACAAAGAAGAGAAAGGAAAACAAATAGATGAATAAAAACAAAACAAAACAAAAGACAATACAAGAGAAAGAGATGAGAATGTTTTCCTTCCCTCTCTTGACACGTATTTCCATTTTCCTCAACAATGTCAGAATTAATTTGATCATTCTCTTCTTTCCATGAAATTGGTTGAGGAGGGTATGAGGTGGGCGAGTGAAGGGGGGGAGGGTGGGAGGGAGGGAGGGAAGGAGGGGGGGGGAGGGAGGAAGTATCACTGAGAAGGAACAAAAAGGAGAAAGAGGGAGGGAAGAGGAGAGGAGGGAAGACAAGAGGAGGGAATAGCAGTAAGGAAAAGGAGAAGGGATAATAGAACAGAATAGGAAAGGTATGGAGGATTTTGTGTGTGTGAGAGAGAGAGAGAGAGAGAGAGAGAGAGAGAGAGAGAGAGAGAGAGAGAGAGAGAGAGAGAGAGAGAGAGAGAGAGACGCCCCAAATAGTAAGATCTGATAATTTTATATAAATAAATTGGTAAGGTAAACATCCTCTTTCCTTGACTCACTTTGTACACTAATCCGGTATCTCTCTCTCTCTCTCTCTCTCTCTCTCTCTCTCTCTCTCTCTCTCTCTCTCTCTCTTCTCTCTCTCTCTCTCTCTCTCTCTCTCTCTCTCTCTCTCTCTCACTCTCTCTCTCTCTCTCTCTCTCTCTCTCTCTCTCTCTCTCTCTCTCTCTCTCTCTCTCTCTCTCTCTCTCTCTCTCTCTCTCTCTCTCTCTTTTTGTTCTGTAAAACGTTAGATCAGAGTCATGTACTGGTAATCCAATTCTCTTTTTTTCTTCTCCCTTCTATTCCTCCTCCTCCTCCTCCTCCTCCTCCTCCTCCTCCTTCTCCTCCTCCTCCTCCCCTATGTGTTCCTCCTCTTCCTCCTCCTCCTCTTCCTTTTCCTTCTTCTTGTTCTTCGTTGTTACTCCTCCTCCTCTGCGTTCTCTTTCTTTGTTCTTATGTTCTTGTTTTTGTTGTTGTTGTTGTTGTTGTTGTTGTAGTTGTTGTTGTTGTTGTTGTTGTTGTTGTTGTTGTTGTTGTTCTTCTTCTTCTTCTTCTTCTTCTGAATCAAGAGTTAATTGATTTCTGAATGAACAAAAAACTGACTTACTTCTTAGACACTTGGTAATAAATAATAATAATAAATCATTGATAATAAATGATCATAATTAATCGATAACAATAACTAATCAATCAATGGTTAGTTATAGTTAGTGTATTAAAGGTCATTTAAAGGGAATTTTTTTAGCCACAATATAATTCGACTCAAAACAATCCATTTATTGTGTTTAGATTTATATTGCGGTGTTTTGTAGTTCTGGGAAAAGCAGGAACGAGAGAGAGAGAGAGAGAGAGAGAGAGAGAGAGAGAGAGAGAGAGAGAGAGAGAGAGAGAGAGAGAGAAGAGAGAGAGAGAGAGAGAGAGAGAGAAGAGAGAGAGAGAGAGAGAGAGAGAGAGAGAGAGAGAGAGAGAGAGAGAGAGAGAGAGAGATGATAAATCACTCCACTAAACTGTTCAGACATAATTTCTAAAGAGAAATCCTGATTCTCTCTCTCTCTCTCTCTCTCTCTCTCTCTCTCTCTCTCTCTCTCTCTCTCTCTCTCTCTCTCTCTCTCTCTCTCTCTCTCTCTCTCTCTCTCTCTTTACACACACACACACACACACACACACACACACACACACACACACACACACACACACACACACACACACACACACACACACACACACACACACGTCCCGTCATAAAGTCGAGGTGATAATCTGCCTTGTGTTGGAGCAGCGCAATTTACACGTCGATAAGGAAAAAATTTATGAGGTTTAATACTTCGTCCCCCCCCCCTCACCCCCTCAACACCTACTCTCCCCTTCTTTCCCCCTTCGGTAAATGACTTGGACGAGTGGGTACTGAGTGGACAGTGCCAAATGCTAGGTGTCATTGGAAGGGGGGGGAGGGGTTAGAGCGTAGCATGATAGGTAGTAATTCGTAACCTAGGTGTGTCAAGGTATGCGTGTGGGGCGGGGGGGGAGGGCGGGAGGGGAGATACCTAAACTGTCATATCTATAATCATTACTCTATGTATTGTGATTTTGGTGCAACTCACACTATGTTTCTCGCAGTACCATTAGCTAGTTAGATAGTTAGTTCTATGTAACCATCGGGGAGTGGCAATTTGTAGTGCTCGGGTTGTTCGGTTGTCTATGTATAAATGTATTTGTCATGTCTATGTCTATGTATTATTGTATTTGTTATGTATATGTTTGTAGGTATAAAATGTATTTGTTATTTGACGTCAATTGGAAGGGTCTTTGGATGTAAAATTTAGTTATCACTGGATGAAGGATTATCACTAGTTAGTAATTTAAGCATAGTTAGGCTTACGACAGGAGAGCTGAAAGGAAATAATAAATGATAACTGGGGCTGGGGTGTGGCTGCAGCAGGACATTCAGTTCCAGCCAAGGTGGGATTCAGTGGGGACGTGTCAGGTATATATGGTGATTTGGTGATTTTGTTTAGGATTGACACTTGCGATTGTAATTTTTTGTTTTATTTATTTAAGGGTGATATTTGAGCTATGAATTAGAGTCTTGAAACATATAGTTGGATTCTAGGACTTTGTTTTTTGTAACTACCTGTGGTGATTGGTTGTGTGTAGATTTAAGGATTCATAGGTCCGGTTTCTGGCATTCTTTTAGTTACACCTTTTATATTGCGGTGAATTTCAGGTTGCTGCAGTGTGTGTTACGGTTGGTGTCTAGGGCCGGAGACTGGGGCTTCTAGTGTTATCCAGGTGTATGTTGGAAGACTTGCGGCCATGTTGTGAGTACATACTTTAGTTTGATTAATTTGTTATTGGTGCACAACTTATTGACTTTTGAAATTTGATGAATTGGAGTGAATTGTGTTTCTTTATGGTGAGGAATTTTATTTGAATGTTTTTGACAGATTGAATCCATAAAGTGATCCGACAACGCAACTATAAATTTTCTGGATACACAAAACCCTCTATATAATATACTCAAAATAATAAGGACTGTAAATTCAATTCTACTTAATTTTCGATAAAAGTATAATAGATAAGTAAATTAATCTATAGGTAAAACATCAATTAATACCAAACCAGGGATCAAATAGACGTGTCATTTAGTTTTGATGCAGAGATGACTGTTTGTGTTCAGAGGATACGGACGAAGAGGGGGAGGGAGGAGAAGGGACGAGTGGTTAGGGAGATGGAGGGAAGGAGGGAGGGAGGGAGGGATGGATGGATGGATGGAGGGAGGGAGGGAGGGAGGGAGGGAGGGAGGAGGAGTGCTGTTATGATCACTGTCAGAGCTGGGAACATGACAGCAACACACACACACGCACACAGTCACACACACACGTACACACCACTCCGCGTAGAGACACCTATTCATTGCTAAACAGGGTGTGCCTCCTATCTTCAACCCTTTCTATAACACAAATAGATCCATCATACACAGCCTCACTACGTACACCTACACTCGGCAGCACGCGCACAAGGCTATAAGTATGCAAGGTGAACGTCAAAGTCAGTCAATTTATACAACTATACATTTGTACATTAGTTTATCCTGTCAGCCTCTTTCTCTCTCATTCTCTCTCGTATTTTATTTTTTATTTTTTATTTTTTATTATTTTCATACGAATAAATATAAGGATAAGTTGTAAATCAAACGGTTTTATTTCTTTTTATCATCTCTCTTTCTACATTAGATCTACATATTGTTTTATTTAGTAAATGTTTTGTAGCCATTAGTCTGCCTCTACTATAAAAAAAAATACTCCTAATCATCAGTAATAATAATGATGATAATGACAGTAAAGTCTCCACGTGTAAATGTTCATATGGTGTCATTACATAATTTCGGTTTTACCAGTGGCCGCCATAACCGGATTACTTAAGGCTTAACCAACCGGATATCAATAAAAAAAATATATAAAAAAATACCACAGCTTTACGTTCAAGTTCATCTTTTCATTAACCTTCACACTTTCCAGCAACAGTGTCCATCGTATTGTAACGTAACTCCTGCCGGTATCAGAGAATGGCTTGCAGTACCGAAGAAAAACAAAACCAACCTGCATTCCTTTCCTTAATTAATACTTCCGTGTAAAGGTCGTTTATTTCAGCTGCGTTGGAGGAATTGTTGGAAAGAAGTGCAAGTGCTAAGTGTTGTGTTCGTTGTTCCTGCTATACGCTGGCTCCTGTATTCCCCGCTGACCTACACGTCTTTTGATCGATACTGACAGACTGTTGCAACGCACGAGTACTATTCCCCAGAGCCTTAGATGAGGTGTTCCAGAAATAGAAACCTTATTCCAGAGGTTCAGGAATTAGAAGGTTTAGTTGAGACATTCCAGAAATAGAAAATTTAGCTGAGATCGTCCAGATATAGAAGCCTTGGTCCAGGGCTTCCGAAAATTGATGGAAACCTTGCTTGACCTTCCAGAAATGGATATATGTCTTAGCTGGGCTTCCATAAATAGATTCCAGAAATATATAAAAACCTTCAACTGAGCTTCCATAAATAGAAGCCTTAGTCTAACACTTCCAGAAATATATAGAACCCTAAATTGAGCTTCCAAAAATATAGTCCTCGGTCCAGAGTTTCCGAAAATATATAAAAGCTTCAATTGAGCTTTACGAAATACTAGAAGCGTTAATACCAAGCTCCATAAACTAGACACCATCGCCTCAGAACGTATAATATGAGGAACTGTACTTGACGTGTAGCATAAAGAATGTTGGGTGGGTGGGTGGGTGGGTGGGTGGGTGGGTGGGTGGGTGTGGGTGTGGGTGTGGGTGTGGGTGGGTGTGGGTGTGGGTGTGGGTGTGGGTGTGGGTGTGGGTGTGGGTGTGGGTGTGTGTGTGTGTGTGTGTGTGTGTGTTGCATGCAAGTGACCGGAGGGTAAGCAAGGTCAGTGTGGAGGGAGGACAGTAACCCTTTGAACCAGAGAACAAGACCAGTTTTAAAAT
>JAXIVD010004396.1:0-2500 GCA_036785275.1 Cancer borealis | reverse complement strand
CACACACACACACACACACACACACACACACACACACACACACACACACACACACACACACACACACACACACACACACACACACACACACACACACACACACACACACACACACACACACACACACACACACACACACACAACACACACACACACACACACACACACACACACACACACACACACACACACACACACACTTAGCTAACCATTAACACTTCCCTCTTATTACTACTACTACTACTACTACTACTACTACTACTACTACTACTACTACTACTATTACTACTACTACTTCTTCATTTTACTTTTTTCTCCCCTTGTTAAAAATAAAATAAGTGAAAAATGTTAACGCCGTCCATTTACCTGCCGTCTGTTACATCTCATGACACTTGGCTCTTGTTCCCTTCAACATTTTTCACGCGTGTTATTCTGAATGACTGTCCACGTGGCACTGACGACCTATGACCAACGTTTTCACACATAAATGATCAAGTAGAAGAAGAAAAAACGAGAGAAAAAAAACAATAGCATCATTAGCTTGACGAATAGAAAAAAAAATAAGACTAATAATAATCACTAATAAGCAGGTATCAGTTGTTAGGTTGGAAGTGGAAGTGTGTCATTGTGTTCCTGGGGTATCAAAGTGCTATTACCTCACAGACAGGCAGTATAAGGGTCATAATAACACTGCCAGTAACAACCATTTAATATAATCGGCCTCTCGTGCAGTCATAACGGCTTAATGATGCATGATCATGGGAAGATTGCTGTCATGTGTCACGCTGATGGCTCATGATGAAACCTTGACACTGCTGTAGGGAAGGAGGCGGCGGCTACCTACCTCCCACGGGGTTGAGAGGCATCTGTTCCTCCACCACCTCTGGGTTAGCCCTTGTCATGCGCCTTGGCTCTCTCTCTCTCTCTCTCTCTCTCTCTCTCTCTCTCTCTCTCTCTCTCTCTCTCTCTCTCTCTCTCTCTCTCGCTCTCGCTCTCGCTATCTCTCTCTCTCTCTCTCTCTCTCTCTCTCTCTCTCTCTCTCTCTCTTCTCTCTCTCTCTCGAAAATGTGTGTGTGTGTGTGTGTGTGTGTGTGTGTGTGTGTGTGTGTGTGTGTGTGTGTGTGTGTGTGTGTGTGTGTGTTTCTGTGTGCGTGCGTGTGTGCGTGTGCGTGTGTGTGTGTGTGTGTGTGTGTGTGTGTGTGTGAGAGAGAGAGAGAGATAATGGGGAAAAAAACATTGCATAGCGGAGATGATGAGCGAAAAAAAAAAGTATATATATAAGTGAGCAGAGATAAGGATGAAGATGCTGTGAGGCGAGGGTGAGGTGAGGGTGAGGGTGAGGGTGAGGGTGAGGGTGGGGTGAAGGTGAGGGTGAGGGTGAGAGCGTTACCTCATTAACCTGGGAGACAGACATCATCAAGGCAGCGGCGGAAAGCAAGGCCGTGTCGCTGCCTTAACCCTTCACTCTAAACCTAAAGAAAAAAATATATACATACAGCGAACATTACTGCAAAAAATAGATAAAAAAACACTATGAAAAAAAAATAATAGAGAACCGAAAAGAGTAAAGGCAGAAATGTGAAGTTGTGAAGAAACGACGTGGGCGTGGAATGACCTAGCGTGACGTGGGCGTGGAATGACCTGGCGTGCCTTGAAAGTGTGGACCGCTGGGACGAGGAGCCTCATACAGAACAGCTTCTTAAAGGGTTCGTAGTGGGGGGGGGAGAGAATCGAGCAGAGCAACACAGCCTCTTGCATATCAAAAACCAAGGTAAAAACAGGATCACGGCCGCCCTAATGCACTGTAAATAATACATAGGTGTTAGGTTTGATTAGGTTAGGTTAGGCAAGGCAAGGCAAGGCAAGGCAAGGCAAGGCAAGGCAAGGCAAGGCAAGGCAAGGCAAGGCAAGGCAAGGCAAGGCAAGGCAAGGCAAGGCAAGGCAAGGCAAGGCAAGGAAATACTCTTCATCAGGATCTGGCGACGTACACGTGTAGATGGCAATGTTGACAGGAACTTTTAGAAGAAGAGTGTACGTAGGTGGAAGGTATTACTAATTGGATTGTTTGAAGCATGTGTCTTATCGCTCGTTGGCACGTAGTAATGGTTTAGGGTGTGTAGCACGTGGTGAGGGAGAAGGGCAGGGCGGGGTGAGGGGGTGTAGGGAGGGGGCAGAGTAGGTACGAAGAGAGAGGACGAACGTGGAAGGCAAGTGTTGGTAAATGATGGAGGAAAAAGGTTGAGGTGAAGCAATATTAGTTTACAGGGTGACGGAGGAAGGGTGAGGGAACAGGTAATAAAGGAGAGAGAGAGAGAGGAGAGAGAGAGAGAGAGAGAGAGAGAGAGAGAGAGAGAGAGAGAGAGAGAGGAGAGAGAGAGAGAGAGAGAGAGGAGAGAGAGAGAGAGAGAGAGAGAGAGAGAGAGAGAGAGACCGAGAGAGAGAGGAAGAGAGAGAAGAGAGAGAGAGAGAGGAGACGAGGAGAGAGGACGAGAGTAGAATG
>JAXIVD010004395.1:10000-36403 GCA_036785275.1 Cancer borealis | reverse complement strand
GGGCAGGGGCGAGGCAGGGGAAGGAGAGAGAAGCAGTGGGAAGGAGAGGCAGGGGAAGGGAATAAGGAAAATTGATGAGTAAAAATAGTACCATAGGGTTAGGGGATGGAAAGGGAGGTGGTGATGGGCGTAAGAGTAGCAGGGGAAAGGGAATAGGGTAGAGGATTGACAGGGTATGTAACAAGGTTGGAAGGGAAGGGAAGGGAAGGGAAGGGAAGTAAGCAGGGGTGGCCTAGACGTAGCTGCCAGATCGATGTGTTATCAAAGAGTCCTTCTTGGGGTGAGATTGATGTCAGGAGATAGTGTGGGAGACTTGAAACACATTTAGATAAGTTACGAGCGTGCGTGAGGGTCTGTGAGAGCGGTGGTGGAGGAGTGAAGAGAAGGAAAAAAAAGATGAGGCAATAAATGAGATCTTCTGTTCTCTTCCCTCCATCTCTCCCTCTCTCTTTCCTTCCCTCCTTCTCTCCCTCTTTTTCTCTGTCTCTCTCCCTTACAGTGGTTCTCGGTGTTTAGTTAAATAGATAAAAAAGTAATGAAATGCAAGAAACGTACTGATAAAGCAGGTTTCTAAGAATGTGTTTATACATAATCATTCTTTCGCATGTTTGGCTTTTGTGTTGAGTAATGAAATGTATCAAGATCAAAGAGAAGAGGAATAACTCGCGTCTGATTCCTAATGCAAGGTTATAATCTGGGCATGAAGAGGATTAATTCGTAATGTGTGATTCATATTTACTTAGTATTTTAGTTTTATGAAAAAAAAGATAATAACTGGCATACAAATATCTTTTTTCGATTCATAAAGTGTGATTCATATTGGTTTAGTATTTTAGATTTATGAAAAGAAGAAAAATATGTAAAAATATTAGTATACCTCTTAGAATGACAGGTTAGATGTGGTTTATATTATGTGTATATAAACCAAACTGTATTGGTTTAATATACTTTGTTTATCTGCATACACCGGTTTATTTCTCCGTTCAATTAATCAGTTAAGTCCCAAACACGACAAGTAATATTTCAAACACATTTCGCTTAATATATTGCTCCCAATTTTCCTGTTTGCCGTGTCAGGAAGAGGAGAAAGGAAAGAGTGAGGGAGAGACATAAAATAATAAGAACAACTAATAACAGAATGGTAAGCTTATGGATGCAGAACGTTTGCAAGGGGAGGAAGTTATGAATATTCAACGAGAGAGGAGAAAGGAGAGAGAGAGAAAGTAAAAATAATTATATATCGCCCGCAGAAGCCAAGTAGACCCCAAGACCCCAAGACCTCAAGACCTTAAATATTCTTCCCCCTTAGACTCAACAGACAGACGCTATAAGAGACCCGAAAACCTCAAGATTTTTCCCACTTTGGCGTGTATCATTGCTCTTTTTTCCTAGACTCAGAGTGTTCGTCAGAAAGTCAACATTTTGAAACCTACCACTCGTTATCCATACTCTCATTTCCTCTCTTGGTTGCTATCACTCTTGAGAAATGCACTCGATATTCCGTGTATGATTAATAAGATCTGAAAATGTTTCCTCACGTCTTCCCTTCCTTGAGTTTGAATGTGGTGCAATTATTATTATTATTATTATTATTGTTATTATTATTATTATTATTATTATTATTACTTTATTTTTATTTATAGTCTCCCGATCCCTTGCCGTTTATGAATAAGATAGAATTGAATTAATCCCTTTGATTGCATTCCATTTAATACTGTTTTTTTCTTGATTTCACTTACACATGAATATACTAGAGTTTCTCACATTCATTCCGTCTTTTTCTCTTTCTTTATGGATTCTCTTATATATATTCATCCTTTTTAACCCTCCCTCCTCCTCCTCCTCCTTCTCCTCCTCCTCCTCCTCCTCCTCCTCCTCCTCCCCCCTTACCTGGTGGTGGTGTTCTTTTTTTGTTCTCTATTCGTGCTGCAGAAGAACATTTATTATTAATGCCATCGGGGGTTAGCAAGGAATGGCTGAATGAATAAATTAACAAGGAGGAGGAGGAGGAGGAGGAAAAAATACGTCAATCCTCTGGCAATGCAACTCAAAGAAAGGTCAGATGAAAGAGAGAGAGAGAGAGAGAGAGAGAGAGAGAGAGAGAGAGAGAGAGAGAGAGAGAGAGAGAGAGAGAGAGAGAGAGAGAGAGAGAGAGAGAGAGAGAGAAAGGAAAAGTAAAAGCGAAAGTTAAAGTTTTAGAGGACAATATAAGGCTATAAAGAAAGAAACCAATCGAACGTAAATGCTTTAAATCCTTCCCTTTCCTTCCTCTTTTCTTCTTTCCTTTCCTCTCCCCATTTTTATCTTATTCATCCATTTTTCTTTCTTTCTTCCTTTTTTTTTTATATAAGATTGTCTTTAAAAACTCTCTATATTCTCTTAAAGTGTATGTGTTCTAGTGGTGATTTTCCTGAGTATTTCGTTTTTCTTTTTGCAGGTTGAGGCAGAGTTGGGGAGACTACGTGAATTAGAAGCGGAGGCTGGACAAGCGCATTACTGGAAACATGAGTGTGAAAGTCTCAGGAGAAGGTAAGTACATGATAGAAAAAATAATAAATTAATACAATTGGAATACAGGTTTAATGTTATCCATGTTTTGTTTTTTTTGTTTTTTTTTGTATGCGTGTGTGTGTGTGTGTGTGTGTGTGTGCAATACTCTAAGGGAAGTTTTCATACTTTTTTGTGTGTGTATTCAGATTATTAAATGTATAAATTCCACACTACCTTCTCTCTTATTACATTTATTCATTTTGTTGTCTTTTGCAAAGCTTTATGCATTAGTTAGAAAATAAAGAGAGATGTATTTACATTTATTTATTTATTTATTTATTTTACACAAACCATTTACTATAATTCTTTTCATTTTTCATTTATATTACGATATATTTATTTTTTTATTTGATTTTATTTTGCTTTATTTTATTTTATCTTTTTTTTTTTTAGAAGGTACGCACACAAAGTTCCCTTCCTTACGTATAATTTCTCGCCGTCTACTTTATCGTTGTGTAAGAATTATACTTTTATTTTATTAGTCGACATTTTGGGAACTCTTGCTGATTGGGTTAAGGCGATTAGGTTTTGTCCATTCCAGAAAAAGCTTGTGTGTGTGTGTGTGTGTGTGTGTGTGTGTGTGTGTGTGTGTGTGTGTGTGTGTGTGTGGTGTGTGTGTGTGTGTGTGTGTGTGTGTGTGTGTTTGGGTGAGAGAGCGAGAGAGAGAGAGAGAGAGAGGAGAGAGAGAGAGAGAGAGAGAGAGAGAGAGAGAGAGAGAAGAGAGAGAGAGAGAGAGAGACCCACCCATAATAACAACAACAACAACAACAATAACAACAACAAATTATAAAAAGTTTAGTTAAGTATTAATAAAAAAGTAAAAAAGGAAGAATTAGTTGTTGAAATATTTTGAGAAAACTCGTGTGTGTTGTCATAAAGCAGAAGACAGCTAGCTACCTACGTTCAGGATTCCCTCACCGCACCCAAGAAGCTTACTGTCAACTTGTATGTTTCATTCCCTGGCTTTCACCTCCTCCTCCTCCTCCTCCTCCTCCTCCTCCTTCTCCTCTTCCTCTTCTCTTCCCTCCTCTTTGCCTTCCTCCCTGCCCCTGATTTTTCCTTTTCTTCGTCCTCCTAGTTGCATTTTCTTCCCTTCCTCTTCAAAGTCTCTTCTTTAAATCTTTTATATTTTATCTTCCCTTCATTTCAGTCTTTTTTCTCTTTATTCTTTATTATATTTCTTTTTCTTCTCTCTATTCAGTCCCTTTTGTCTTTCTTCCTCTTACTCCTTTGTCATCTGTGTAACATTTACCTTCAGTTTCATTTAATATACGTTCCTCTTTCTCCTTAAATTTCTCATCCTGTAATGTAGCTCTAAGTTCTTTTTTCTCTCTCTCTTATTCCCTTTTCTACCCTTACTTTTTTTCTCCTACGCTGGGCTTCCGCTATCGTATGGGTGGGTGGGGAGGAACCTTCACCTTTCCTATCCAGCATCTCATATTTTAGAATAGATAATAAATACTATCACAAAAATAAGGAGCAAATTATCCATTCCTGTTTGATCTACCTTTTTATTCACTAGTGTTCTTTTATATTCCTTCTACATTTAATAAGAATCCCTTTTATAGATTGGAGTTGGAAGGCGGGCTGCTGGGAGGCGGAGGTGTGTTGGGAGGCGGTGAGGTGAGAGCGGCAGTAGCGGCAGCGAGAGAGGACGCAGAGAGAGCCCATAGAAGGGAGAAGGCGGTGGGATATGAACTGGATCAGGCGAGGCAGGCCATTAATAGCCTCAAGGTAGGTGCTTGTGTGTGTGTGTGTGTGTGTGTGTGTGTGTGTGTGTGTGTGTGTGTGTGTGTGTGTGTGTGTGTGTGTGTGTGTGTGCGGGTGTGCGTGTGTGTATGTTATCATTACTAGTATTTCTGTGCGGTTCAGAAGATACGATAAAAAAATACAAAAATTAAAAGAAGATGACTTATTTTTACATAATTTTGATGACCTTACAATATCATTTCAAAATACGTTTAACTTGCCACCAATTCGAGTCTAAACAATACATAAAAAACGAACATTCTTTACCACTACAAAGGTTACACCCACTAAAAAACAGTTGGCATGACCTTCAACCTTCATCTCCACGTCCTTGTATTCATGACTAACCTAACCTGACCTTACCTGACCTTACTCCACACCTATTCCTCGAAAAAGAAGAATTTTCATCACATATTTCTACTTCTTCCCACACAACACAACACTGTTTATTTCTACTTGACCTCTCGCTCTCTTTCCCTCCCCCCGTCGTCAGCCATGCACACACTCCCCTCACCCTCTACTCCTCCCCACACCTATACACACACACACACACCCTCACACTCTTGAGGTTATGAGGTTATGCACACACATTACTATCTATATAGGAGTGACTGATTTTTCCACGTCTATCTATATGTATCAAGGTGTAGCGCTATGTTATAAAAAGGTTAAAGAAAATAAAGAAAAACACTACACAATCAACATATAATGTAATATAATCGTGTTACGCAATGATAATTCACAAAAAAGCAAACACACACACACAGACACACAGCGAGATCCAACCCAACATAGATACAATCACACAGACAGACAGACAGACAGAAGCGTTTAATTAATGAATGAGCCTGTAGTAGGCAGGTAGGCAGGCAGGCAGGCAGGCAGGCAGCTCTTCTCTTCTCTTCTCTTCTCCTCTATAATAAAACTAGCATTGTTTTAATTATGGGCTTGATTGATGTTTTGAAATGCAAATACATGGACGTACAAAATTATATAGCTAAGTTCGGCCCTATTTAAAATGTTGAAATGTGTGTTCATTCTGTTGCGAAATATTGAGGTTTATCACTAAAGGATCATTGCTGGATGGAGTAATGAATGCAATGCTCTCTCTTTCTCTTTTTTTTTTCTCTCTCTCTTTTTCTCTCTCTCTCATACACATATATTCAGTAACAAATGCATATTCAAATTGAAAAACAGCTTACACCACAAACCATTAAAACAGTATTTAACACAAACAATATACTGTATACAGAATACCTACTACACTACATTCTCACTGTTGATGTTGACTACCTTTAGTGATGCTTGTATTACACACATAACTATTACTACTACTACTATTACTACTACTACTACTACTACTACTACTACTACTACTACTACTACTACTACTACTACTACTACTACTACTACTACTACTACTACTAAAACCTAAAGTGATTGTTGGAACGAGAGAGAGAGAGAGAGAGAGAGAGAGAGGGAGAGAGAGAGAGAGAGGGAGAGAGAGAGAGAGAGAAATGAAAAAGAATATTACGTAGGACATACATAAAACTAATTGCCTCCCTGTCTCTCCTCTTCTGTTTTCCTTGCAATCCGTCCCCAGTAACGAAGTAGCCGAGTCAC
The DNA here is from genome assembly GCA_036785275.1 of Cancer borealis. Lineage (NCBI taxonomy): Eukaryota > Metazoa > Arthropoda > Malacostraca > Decapoda > Cancridae > Cancer > Cancer borealis. The sequence goes on along the minus strand of JAXIVD010004395.1, from coordinate 30,481 downwards.
TGAGGGGGGGAGGGTGTTGGAAGGGGGCGGTGAAAGGGCGTGTGGAAGGAGGGGACGGGTGGAAGGATGGGTGAAAGGATGGATGGAAGGAAAGGGGAAAAAGGTAGTTGAAAATATTTTATAAAACTCTACAAAAGATACATTTTCATTTTGCTGGTCATGGGATTTTTATTCTTTTCTTTTCTTTTTTTGATATATAACCAAGTTTCCTTCCTTCCTTGTTTTTTTCTCTTTTTTTTTCTCTCTCTCTCTCTCTTATTTCGCTGTTACAGATTGGGAAAGGGAGAGAGAAACAGAGAGAGAGAGAGAGAGAGAGAGCAAATGCAGTGTAACAGTGAAAACATATCTATTACATACATACATACACACACACACACACACACACACACACACACACATACAGACTAATCAGAGTTGTCATATTGTTAGGGTTGACTATGACAGTTTGAAGGCAAGGATAGAGATTGACTTCCACTCCATTTAACTCTCCACCCACCCACCCTCCCTTGCCCCTCCTCCACCCATCCATCCACCCTTCCTAAGCTGATTAATGCACACATCCCCCTGGTCAGTAGATAGCGGAGGCAGCTGTGTGAGCGAGGGCAATGTGGTGTTATTGTGTCCCTTGTAGGCGGTGAATAATCCAAGGGAAGACCACCAAACCACTCAACGACCTATCCAACCACCACCTATCCACCCAACCACCCAACCATTTATCCACCCAACCACCTATCCAACTACCTTACCACCCAACCACCTAACCACCCAACCACCTGTCCAACCACCAAACCACTCAATCACTTATCCAACCAGGTGGTTAGGTGATTGGATAGGTGGTTGGGTGGTTAGGTGGTTGGATAGGTGGTTGGGTGGTTAGGTGGTTGGATAGGTGTTTGGGTGGTTAGGTGGTTGGGTGGTTAGGTGGTTGGATAGGTGGTTGGGTGGTTAGGTGGTTGGATAGGTGGTTGGGTGGTTAGGTGGTTGGGTGGTTAGGTGGTTGGATAGGTGGTTGGGTAGCTGGTCGGTTTGATAGGTGGTTTGGTGGTTGGATAGGTGTTTGGGTGGTTGGATAGCCTTGTGGTTAGGTTCAAAGGAAAGCAGGAGGAGAATAATATGTGTGTATATCGCTCCTTTATATCTACAAAGAGATGCAAAAAGAAGTGAATAGATTGTAAATAGCAAGCAAAGAATAACTACAATAGATAACAAAGAAAATCAAACTATCCACATTAGGTTTGGGTTATACTATTATATCACCTTTAAGTGTATGTTACGCTATTGCAATCCGGTTATGCAATAGTAAGGCTGATTCCGAGTGTGTTGATTGCAGTGGAAATGCAATCCATACACTCTTCATTTGTGTGTGTGTGTGTGTGTGTGTGTGTGTGTGTGTGTGTGTGTGTGTGTGTGTGTGTGTGTGTGTGTGTGTGTGTGTGTGTGTGTGTGTGTGTGTGTGTGAGGGGAAGGGAAAAGTTAATGGATTCGTGAAATGGTGAATATTGTTTTGATGACAAGCATTGAATTGTGTGAACGTGGAATGCGTGTATGCGTGAGTGATTGATTGAATGAGTGATTCCCTGATTCACGGATTGGCTTGTTAGACTGATTGACTGAATACTTCCGTGCTGGCGGTGGAACAGGATAGTGATGGTGATGGTGATGGGATGGTGAAGGGATGATTTTGCACAAGTTTTTTTGATCATTTATAAAGATTCACGAGAAAATATTTTATTTGATAACCTTTTTTTATAATCCTACTTAAGAAATAACTTTTTGGTAACTCTTATTAAGGGAGATCACGTATATACACACATAGGTACACACACACACACACACACACACACATACACACACACACACACACACACACACACACACACACACACACACACACACACACACACACACACACACACACACACACACACACACACACACACACACACACACACACACACACACATATTATATTATATTATATCATTCATTTTTATTTCACTGTATCAAATGAATAAAGCGTGAATAAATAACAACCATTTGAACAAAGTATGTAAAACTAAAAAAAAATTTTTTAATATACGTGAGTTCGTACGTACCTGATTGACTGATTGACTGATTGACTGATTGTTAGGAAGGATGATGATGATGATTATCTGACTGATTGTTTGCATTATCTGATTGTTTGATTGACTGAATATCTTTTTTTCTGACGTAGGAAAGGAAAATAATGTTCATGATGGTTGGTTATACATATACGATGATGTAGGGAAACGGTGGGGAGGGGAAGAGGAGGGGAGGGAAGGGAATGGGAGGAAAGGAAAGGGGAGGAAAGAGGGGAGGGGAAAAGAGGGATGGAATGGGACGGGAGGGATGGGTGAGGAGATAGACAGATAGGTAGATAGATAGATAGGAAATATGAATGTATTAACACAAGCTTTTGATACTACTACTACTACTACTACTACTACTACTACTACTACTACTACTACTACTACTACTATTTCAATTAATACTATTTTTACCACCTCTTCTCCAACAATAACATGGAGAAGAAAGATGGAAAAGGAGAATGGAAGGAGAAGGAAGAAAAGCTAAATTATTTACTTTCTCTTACGTTAATAATTTCGAGTGAGCAAATATAACTAGACGAATTCGGACTTACGTTTAATTAATCAGTGGGTGGGAACTTCTCTTGATTGCAATATTAGTATCGCATTAATTATGACCTGGATTCATATTCTGCACATCAAAGAAATATTCTGAAACGAGGTAAACGGATCATAATTATGGTGTTTAAGTGCATCCGGCTGTCAGATATTGATGTTCATTGCTTGTATGAGATGAACTAATGAATGTAATGATTGGTGTGTGTGTGTGTGTGTGTGTGTGTGTGTGTGTGTGTGTGTGTGTGTGGGTGTGGGTGTGGGGGTGGGGGTGGCTGGCTCACTATGAGAAAAGGTTAATTAATGATACACAGAAATAATATATTTTTTTGTAGTTTTGTTGATAAATGTTAAATATATATATTGTGAAAGTGATTTGTGTTCACGTGTGATTGAGTGATTGAATGAATAATTTCTTTGTGTTGGTAATGCAGGACAGTGATAGTGATGGTGATGGTGGTGGTGATGGTGATGGTGATGGTGATGGTGATGGTGATTATAGGGAAGTGTGGTTGTGTGTGTTTTTTTTTTAATAGACCCGAGAAGGAAAGGTGAAATTTTGGTAAAAGTCAGGAAAATTGTCATTGAAAGTTGTGAAAAAGGGGAAAAAAATTATCCTCTAGGCAAAGATAATCTGAAATTGGAAAATAAAATTACGTTAAAAATTGATTGGAAAGTAAAATATGTAAGACTTGTTTTAACATTTTTTTCTCTTCTGTGATTAAGTTTGTTGGGATAAAAAGTAATGATATCTTTACCTTGTGATATAAATACGACCTACATACATACATACATACATACATACATACATACATACATACATACATACAACCAGGTCATTACACCAGCAATGAGCCACGCATGCATCATTAAAACTAATCTTTATATATCAAATACTTACATTCAACGACCCATCCCATCCCACGCCGCATGGAATCATTATCAATAGTATTACAGCAAATCAAATCAAATTAAATAAAAAATTATATGTTTAGGTTTAGGAAAAAAACAAACCCTTTACCAGAAGCCAAAAGGACTGATAGACTGACGAACACTTTAGCAAATTGCAAATCCGTTACTGTACCCTTCAACCTTTCCTCCATCCTCTGTAACCTCACACTGCTTGCTCTGTATTTTGTTGTTCAGACGCTTGTAGCTTGCTCTGTATTTTGTTGTTCAGACGCTTGTATACGAGACGGCTCTGCTATACCTACAGGGATCAGTTAGCCTTTGAAGTGATAAAGATCCGTGGGTTTACTTTTTATTTTCTTCCACTACTAACCCTTTGAGGTGAGCTTTGAGTTGGGTTTGCTCTCGGTCAGAAGAGAAGGAAGGAAGGAAGGAAGGAAGGAAGGAAGGAAGGAAGGAAGGAAGGAAGGAAGGAAGGAAGGAAGGAAGAAAAGAAGGAAGGAAGGAATGTGGTCGCGAGTTGATGTTCAGTTCTTGTTGGTTTGATAAATTACCTTCCAGTTATTTATTTACATTCTTTTTAAGAGAGAGAGAGAGAGAGAGAGAGAGAGAGAGAGAGAGAGAGAGAGAGAGAGAGAGAGAGAGAGAGAGAGAGAGAGAGAGAGAGAGAGAGAAACATTGACTAAACTCTCTTTCTTTATATACACTCTTTCTTTCTTCTCTGTCCCCTTCCTTTAATCTATTCCATCTCAAAAATATGAATAAGAAATAAAATAACTAAAAAAAAAAAAAAAAAATCCTTCCCCCTTCTCATAAGACAACAACAAATAATAAATAAATAACAAACAACACAAAATAACACACAAAGGAAGTAGATAAATAAAAAAAAAGATAATAAAAAAAATATAAATAAATAAAATAAAATAAATAAAGTGAACGCAATAATTACTTCGCATTAAAAGCAAAGTGGTGTATCGTCCGTCTTTTGTTTCTATACTACACGCTTTGTTAGACGTGCAGGGAAGGCAATTAGTAGCTGCCAGGGTAATTAGTGTTAATAAGCTGACCACGAGAGAGAGAGAAAAAAAAAAAAAAGAGAAAGAGAGTGAGAGACCATTGCCCTTTGCCTGAATACAACGTTATTAACACCGGATTCTACCCTCAAAATAGTGTCAATTTTTATCGCTTTTATGAACCTTGCAAAGTGTACATAGAAGCCTCGTATGTATGTATATATGTGTGTGTGTATGTGTTTGTGTGTGTGTGTTTGTATATATGTGTGTGTGTAGGTGTATATGTGTGTGTTATAAATTATTATCCCACCCAACAGAGCCATCACGATTTCATCATGCGGGAGAGAGATGCACAAGAGGCGATGGAGAGAGAAAAGCTGGAACTGGAATGGCAGACGAGACTGGCGGAGATCGAGAACAGGTGAGGAGAGAGTGAGAGAAGAGAGAAGAGAGAAGAAGAGAGAAGAGGAGAGAAGAGGAGACATATATATGAAAAAAACATGAAAAGACAATACCATACTATCAACTGGAAAAAGAAGAAAAAGAAGACTCCTCACTTACACAAGCTAACTAGTTCTTCCTTCAACAGGTACAAGAGCCAGGTGCGAAGAGTAACAGATGACATGGAGGTACTGACAGCGGAGTGTGAAATTCTAAGACGACGAGCGGCGGACTGCGGGAGCGGGGAAGCCTCCTTACGTGATCAGCTGATGGCTATGGAGAGAGACCACGACAAGCAAAGGCGCGACTGGGAGGTAAGGAGGAAAAGGAGGGAAGGGTAATGTTATGGGAGGATAGGGGGACGGGGAGAGGAAAAATATTTCACATCAAAGTTACACGAGTGGGAAGGGAGAAAGAAAAGAAAAAGGAAGGAAGGAAGGAAAGAAAATGAAAAGAGAGAGAAAGGAAAGCCTGTCTTGCCCATTCATCTCTAAGCCAAGTCAAGCTTAGACTCGCCGTTGTCCCCATCAAGCCAGTGTTACATCGTCTGGGCATTGCGTATCGTTGTCCCTCGTCCCTCGTCCCTCGTCCCTCGTCCCTCGTCCCTCACTGCAGCTCAATACTAAATGGGAAACGCGACAGTAAGGCTAATAGCAGCTTCCTTAGTCTTAACGTGATTACTACTATCTGTCAATCGTGTTAATAGTTACAACGCCTCCAGTAAAAATATAAACGCACTGAAACTAAGATTAGATTAGATAGGAATGATAGATAATAAGGGAGACGGAGTGAAATTTGTATTGTGACATGCAAGCGAAGGAATTATTAATAAAAAAATGTCGTTTGGGAATCTGACGCTTAGAGAAATAATGAAATGTAATTGTAATTTTTTTTGTTTGCATTACTTTCATGTGATCCGCAGCAGTAATGATAATAATTAGAGGCGTAATGTCTGTCTTGTTAATGAAGGATATATTTAATTAACTTCAGGGTCTCTCTCTCTCTCTCTCTCTCTCTCTCTCTCTCTCTCTCTCTCTCTCTCTCTCTCTCTCTCTCTCTCTCTCTCTCTCTCTCTCTCTCTCTCTCTCTCTCTCTCTCTCTCTCTCTCTCTCTCTCTCTCTCTCTCTCTCTCTCTCTCTCTCTCTCTCTCTCAATATGCGTGTTTAATGCGTTTGTTAAGGATCATATCAGCATTTTTACTCTTCTAATCGTTATAATTACAATGATCATTATAATTAGTGTCTGTTAATTACTTCATTATACGTACACACCCACACACACGCTCATCAAAAGCCTTATAAACGTGGTGGGCGACTATTTATTTACTTATTATTTATTTTTTACTGTTCAACCATTTACTAATTTAGTCAGTCATGAGCTAATCTCTTCCTCCCTTCCATTCCCTTCCCTAAAGCTCTTCCTCCCTTCCCTTCCCTTCCCTAACGCCCTCTCTCCCTCCCTTCCTTCCTTAACGCCCTCCCTGCTACAAGGTCGGGCTGCCACTGCTTGTCATCAGCATGAAAGGGAAAGGTTCTGTGTGTAATAATGTTAGCTGAGTTTTTGTTTGCATTATGCTCACATCTTTGTCCTTTTTTCACAGACTGACTACCACTTACCACTTTTTATCCTGTCCATGAATTTTACCTTTGAAGAACCGTTTATATTTTTTTCTCGCTATCTTTCTCTCACTTTCTTTTATTTTTTGAAGTTAATGAAGTCAAATAGTGAGTTATTTTTTTTGTTTATGAGAGAGAGAAAGAGAAACAAAATTGTATATAAGCTTTTTTGCCGTGAAATGGAAAACAAAAACAAAAATTCTAAAAAATCACTTTCTTTCATATCAAAAGCAGGATATTTTTCCATCTGATCTGACATGATCTGCCAATGCACATTTTTCTTACTCATGCAAGATTTGGTTTGACAGATGACTGCTATTTATATCCATTCTGTCACACGCCTGAAAAAAAAAAATCTATCTGCAACCCAATATATTTCATGACTTTAGGCTAGTATAAATAATATGTGCGTGTATGCGTGTGTGTATGTGTGTGTATATTTTCGTCACTAATACGTATGTGCGTCTGGTGTTACAGATGGAAATGCAGATGAAGATTCAAGAAGAGCAGGAAGAGATTCTGGCATTTGGGAAGGAGCGACGAGATTACGATGCAAGGATACGACAGCTACACGAGGACAGGAGAGTCGCGGATGAACAGTGGGATGAGAGGCTGAGGTGAGGAGGAGAGGAGAAGAAGGGAGATGGATTACATAGCATCATAGGATTACATAGAAAGAACAGTAGGAGAAGTAGTAGGCGGAGGAGTAGTAGGAGGAGTAGAAGGAGATGGAGGAGGAGGAGAAATAGGAGGAGTAGAAGGAGGAATATTAAATAGAAAGAAGGAAATGCAATAGGTAAAGAAAGAGAGATAGATAAAAAAGACAAAACTAGATTGATAGAAAGAAAGAGAATGGAAGAGGTGGGAGGAAGGATGAAGAAGGAAAGAGATGCATCAGAAGAGTTAGTTTAAAAAAAAAACTTGACAGGAGGAGGAAGAAGAGGAGGAGGAAGTGAAGGAGGAGGAGGGGAAGCAGAAGAAAAAGAAAAAAAAATACAAAAAAAGAAAAAAAAATGGTGGTGGTGGTGGTAAACTGAGAAAGACGAATAATTCAGAAAGGAAAAATTAATAAAAAAAAAGACAGAGTAAACGTAAAGGAAAGAGAAGAGAAAGAAAAGAAAAACAGAATAGAGGGAAGAGTTAAGAGACGAGATATATGAAGATAGAAGAGAGGATATAAAGAAGAAAATACGAGAGAGAGAGAGAGAGAGAGAGAGAGAGAGAGAGAGAGAGAGAGAGAGAGAGAGAGAGAGAGAGAGAGAGAGAGAGAGAGAGAGAGAGAGAGAGAGAGAGAGAGAGAGAGAGAGAGAGAGAGAGAGAGAGAGAGAGAGAGAGAGATTTAGTTTTGATTTTCATTCTGTATTCATTGTGTTGTTGTTGCAGCTAAGTAAAAAATATATATATACTTTTCATTCTAATGGCATTTTTCCATCATTTCCTCTCTCACCAATAACTTTTTACCTTCTCTTCCATACTCTCTTTCTCTCTCTCTCTTTCTCCCTCTCTTTCTCTCTTTCTTTCCCTCTCTCCCTTTCTCCCTCTTTATTCCTCCTCTCTTTCCTTTTGCTAAGTGCTCCCCTCCCTCTCTTCCCTCTCATGTACTACTTCTCTCCATCTGTTTCCCTCTCTTCTTCCTCACTTCTCCCTCCCTCTGGTGTCCATATCTCCCTATTTTTCTCTCTCCCTCCACCCCTCCCTTTCTATATATGTACAACACAATCTCTCTTTTTTTTTTCTCTCCCTCCCTCCCTCCGATTCTTTCCCACCCATCCTGTGTCACCTTCATTTTTTTCATTCTTCCCCTTTCTCTCTCATTTTGTTCTCCTTCTCTCCCTCTGACTCTTTTCTTAGTTCTCTTTTTCTTTCTCGTTGTCATCTTCAGCACAAATCCTCAACCATTTCTTCTTCTTAACTGTCACTTTCCTCATTCATCATCTCCTCTTTTTACTTTATTGTCCTTTTGTCTCTATCTATTAAGCCTCGTTAGATCCAGTAGAACTATTGCTGTCTGTTCTTCCTGTGCACTTCTTTTTACTCATCCTCTTCATTGACAGGGAGAAGAGTCGAGAGTACGAGAGGAAGCTGCGAGAGGCGATCAGTAAGCGAGATGCGATGCAGCAGAGAATTGACGAGAAGGATGAAAGTTTCGAGGCTCGTCTAAGAATCAAGGTGGATGAGTGGAAGCAAGAGTGGGATGAGGTAGAAGAAGGACTCAGGAGCGAGATACGAAGGCTGAAGAATGAGGTAAGTGATATAATGATAGAGGAATACAAGGGAACACAAACAGTAACATACCCTAGGGTCCCTGCAAAGGCTGTTTGATATAACTACTCTACACTGACTACTTGAATTAGAGAATGATAGTACAATGTAATATTAAGGGATTGGAAAATTATAGAGCTTGCTGGTACTACAAGAACTATATATTCTGATTTATTAGTTAAGGAATCAGAAGGAGGAGGAGGAAGAAGAGGAAAAGGAGAAGAAGGAGGAGGAGGAAAAGGAGAAAAAAATGATGAGGAAAATGTAATCTGAGATGAAAGAGAAGAAATATGAGGATGATAGATTAGATGACGGAAGGGGAAGGAAATTATATGCAAGTAAAGATGAAAGGTAAATAAAAATAATGAATAAAATTAGATACAGTCGAGGATGTATGTTTATGTATGTGTATGTCTATTTTCTTTGATTTATTTATCTGTGTGTGTCTGTCTGTCTGTCTCTCTGTCTGTCTGTGTGTCTGTGTGTCTGTCTGTCTGTCTGTCTGTCTGTCTGTCTCTCCCTTTTAAAATTGAACTGAATTCCTTCGTTGTCGTTGTTGTCGTTGTTGTTGTTTTTTTGTTTCTCCTCAGGATTCAGCTCACGTGTTAGGGACAAGGATGAAACTCTAACTGTGAATATATATATAAAAGAAGAAAAAAAAGTTATTCTCTCCCTCTGTTGTTCTGTGTCCCACGGATCAACAAGAGAAAGAAATGAAGGAGGAGGAAAGTTTATCGTTTCGCTCTCTCTCTATCTCTCTTTTTTTTCTCTCTCTTTCTCTCTATCTCTCATTTTTTCTCTATCTCTCATTCACCTCTTCCACCTTTTTTTCTCTTCCACACAATTTATCTTCTTCTCTTCTCTTCTCTTCTCTTCTCTTCTCTTCTCTTCTCTTCTCTTCTCTTCTCTTCTCTTCTCTTTCTCACCTCCCAAGGCACACACTGAGGCCCTCTGGTGGTGGTTGTATAAAAAGGCGAGCTGACTGAAGCCTTAAACTTTATAAATATGATTAGGTTTTTAGCTCGTAACCCATGGGCCGAGAGAGAGAGAGAGAGAGAGAGAGAGAGAGAGAGAGAGAGAGAGAGAGAGAGAGAGAGAGAGAGAGAGAGAGAGAGAGAGAGAGAGAGAGAGAGAGAATTAATCCTTTTTAGCATTATATTTTGGGTTTCATGATCTCATTCTTAGCGATTCACTCTAATAGAACAATTTTCCAGTTTCATGTTTTTGACTCTAACGGGAAAATATATATACAGGTTGGGAAAAAAGTCCATTTCAGTAATTTCCTTTAATGATATCGTTTTTTCCCTTTTAAGAGGGAAGAAAGTCTGTAGTGTGATCTCCATAACATTTAGTTTATTGTTTATTTTCATTATGTTCATTTATTTTATCATTTTCATCTTTTCCTTTCGTTTCTCTTGTCTTCACCACCACCACCACCACCACCACCACCACCACCACCACCACCACCACCACCACCACCACCACCACCACCACCACCACCTACCATTAATTATACACTCACCTTATTACTTAAAGAAGAAAAACAAATATAACAACCATACAAGTTCTTAATCTCCTACTGTAAGTATTATTAGTCTTCCTTACAGCGACGTTAACTCTGTCTTTTCTGGGGGTTTTCTGACCTCCTTCATTACGTTCTTGTTGCTAAAGTTTTGTTTTTAGTGTAACTTAAGGCTGTAAAGAGGTTTCTGTCTCCCTCTCCCCCCTCTACCCCCTTCTCTTCCTCCTTCTCTCTTCTCTCCCCTCCCGATCTGAATCTTTCCTGGTTACCCACACTTCCTTCTCCTTTCTTCCTCTGCCTCTTCCCCGTCTCCTGCACACCCACCACTCCCTTTCCCCACCTTTCCCCACCTTTCCCCACCTTTCCCCACCTTTCCCCACCTTCCCCACCCACTCCCAAGACCACAGTGGAATTGGATAAAGACTAACTTGCTCTGGGCTGAGTAATTTCCATATAGAACGAAGGCTAAAGTCGAACAGGTACATTTTTTGGCAAGACTCGAAGCAGAGGATGATACTCGCATTGAAAATGTTGATATGCATATAATGCCTCGCAACATGTTTGGTTCAGTGAGTGTGTGAGTTCAGTTGTTTTTTAAAGGTGACCACTGATAAAATTATTACTTTGCATATAAGTTTATTGTATTTTCAGTGTGTTTTAATATCTTGAACATGCACGTAATGAATATTTGTAATTAAGAATGTAATTAATCTACCTTTATGTGCCATTTTATCAATTATTTCACAATTTACATGAGTGAAGTCAATTTAAATGCGGACAAAATGCCTATTAGGTGGATCTTCACAAAGGTATAAATTAGAGTTCCAAATGCAAAGTCAACCTAACTTGACCTGACGCTCACCTGACCTAACGCTGACCTGACCTGAACTGACTAGGGAAAAGAGGAAGGCATAGATTGTTAGCTATAGAGTGTGCCAGTAAAGGGAATAATGAGTGATAAAAGATCATTATATTTATTCCCATAGGTGAAGTTTTGGCGTAAATTTAAACCTTATATTCTCTAATGATACTTAAAAAGAAGTAACAAAAGTGTAACCAAAATATCAGTTGTGTGCTTTCACTCTTCATTTTCTCTCCCTCTTCGGCGTCGACTCAGAGGAATATGGTTTCAACAAAGGCAAAAAAATAACATATATATTTCCAATGGTATTCTCTTCTAAATAAATTTGTGTAGCTTGCTGGAACGAGAGGAAGCAAGCAGAATCAGTGTTACTTCCGTGATATATATGCTTCAAACTTCTCAATGTATATACTAAAGCTTGAATATAATTAGCGTTGCTTTCACAAACACACACACGGTTCACTATTTCCTTATTCTCGTTGCATGTAACATTTCCGTAAACTTATTCCCTGCCTAGTCTAGCCTAGACTCACTCCCCGATGTTGGTGCTCTACTTCAAATTCTCCTTTCCGGGATGTGCATATATTTCACTGGAAAGCGTGCAGCTGTCTAGGAGGAACGCGACGCTGCTGTTGGTGGAACGACTTGCACTTCCACTGTTTTCTGTATACTAGACAGCAGGAGGTACAGTGCATCGGTCTTTGAGAGAGCCGCTGCAGAGGGAAGAAGCAAGGATGGAAGCCTGTCGCTGGTATTAGGGAGCTACGAGATCAAAAAATATATATATATAACGAAGTTGAAGGCTGAGGAGAAGTGGAAGTGATAGTTAGTGGAGTGGTGTGTAGGAGTGAGAGTGAATGGGTAATGTGTAGTGTAGTAAGGTGTATTTGTATCACCTCTGACCCACTAGTACACTCCACACTCCACGCTCCACCCTTGCAATCCTCACAAAGCCATAAAAAACATGTCATGAAAACTGAAAGAAAAAAATTATTACAATGAAGAAAGTCGATGTAGTAAGTTAGGTTTGGTGTGTGTATGGCTATGGCACGGCAAGGGTTGTGTTGCAGTCCATAGCTTCCCTATTATAACACCAGCAGGATAGTAACACCAACAACATCAACACCAACACCAACACCAACACCAACAGTCCCCCTCCGCTGGGATGGACGCCTCTCTTCGCCTCCTCCTCCTCCATCAGGCAGCAGGGACAAAACTTTCTATTCCCTTGTGCTTCGTTGTGAGACTCGTGAATCACTGTTATATATTTTTACGTTTTAGAAATACAATTATTTATTATTTTTGGGTGGTTTCTGTATTGTAATTTTCTCTGAACTAACAACTAATTCATCATATATAAATACTTATATGCCTTCAGTAGTATAAATGAAATAAAAAATTTTCTTTACCATACGCTATATATGATTTTTTCTGGTGATTGGTTTGATACTGGAAATATGTAAACCTTTTTCCACACAAAGGCTTGAGCTAGTTATTTGGAAATAGATTAATACGGATTTTCCATTAAAAGTTTGATGAATGTTATACGTTGTAAACACGGTATCTGATCTGATGCAGCGCTTCCCTAGATTGCACGCACGGTCAGGGAAATGACCTTTGTGTCCCTAGAGCTTCCCATCCCCTTCCTAAACCCTTTCATCCTCCCTCATAAACAGCTCATTTTTTTACTCAGTCACTCTGCTGCAGATGCCTTTACTCTCCTTCGCCTCCTTCGTAATGATTCCCTCTCTTCGATGTGGATGATATTATAATTTACTTTAATTTGGAAGTGATTCTGAAGTCTAATCCACCTCTGCAGTTTCGTAATTTACGTTGTATTCTCTTCATTCTTTCCTTGCAGTGAAATTTTCTAACTTAACCTAACCTTGTACTACATATTATCATTAATTTATTAGTCTATATTTTTCGTCTTTTTCATCGTCTACGTGGGGAGTTCACTTGTTGAAATGAGCTTTTAAATCCTTCGAAAATATTTATGACATTCCATTTATATCAAGAGGTAGAGTAGAGAGTGTATAGTCCTTTATCTTGACGGATTTAATCACTTCTTTCATCACCTGCTACCTGTAAACTAATTGAAAACGAACACCTTTGCTTCTCCGCTTAGCGATCTTCCATATCAAAAGCCTCAGTAAACTAAGTTATTACACGTTAAATTTCTTCTCTCCTTTCGGCCCTGCACATTCCCACCCCGTTGAAGCCCAGTTGAAGCCTAGTTATTCAAAATTGTCACGCCTCGTTCTGTCGTTCTCTTTCTCCCTCCGCCAATCACTACCTCTTCCATCCCTTCCACCCCATCTCGCCTTCCACCCTTTCCCCCTTCTGCCCCCCCCCCCCGATTCATTAAACCTCGTGGCAGGTCTTCAACAAAGTCTCATTCAGCACTGCCACACAAATTCATATTCGCCCTAATTGCTTTAATTCTAATGTGCATAATTTCTATTCGCATTCAGATTTAATCACCCAAATTTTGATTCTCTCTATTACGATTTATCAGTCAGTCAGTCAGTCTGATTTTTTGTTCTCCCCCTCTTTCCCTCGTTTTCTCTTCCTCTTTCACTCCTAATTGGGATGCGTGTTGTCATTCTTAACAGCCTCGTACTGTCTTGTTAGCATCTTGTTAGCTCTTAAGATGAATAAAATGAAGGAAGATTTTAACAATTACACAACTAAGGGAAAAAAAGTTGTTATTGCTCTACATTTGTAAAGCGCTTAACAACTACAATTACAAACCAACTCACGCTGCACTGCAATGGTCATTCCGTACAATGGCACACTGGAGAGCCTTTTAAAACAACGGTGCGTGTGTATTCCTGCGTCGTTGAAGGTGAGGTGGGAGGGGCTGTTTCCCTTGGTGCATTTAAACAGGTCGGAAAGAATAGCGACGTAAGTTAGGTTTGGTGTTGACAGGTGTTGCTAGAGTAGTTAAGGTTGGTAGTTAGTCTGTAAAAAAAAAACAAAAAAACCAAAAAAAAAAACCTATATGTATATATGTAAAACAGGTAGGATTGCGTTGAATTTGTAGGTGGTATATTCACTTTATTTGTCCAAGAGAGCAGCGGCGCAGGTAAAGTGCGGAGACCGATTCCTTGCTGGTTATGTATATTGGTGATCAGTCCCGGGAGACGTGGGGGGCTGATAGTGAAATGTACGGGATTTTACCGTAGAGTTTATTTCACGTATTGCTTACTTACTGTGCGCGTATGTGTGTAGTGCGTGTGCGTGTGTGTGTGTGTGTGTGTGTGTGTGTGTGTGTGTGTGTGTGTGTGTGTGTGTGTGTGTGTGTGTGTGTGTGTGTGTGTGTGTACGTATTTGTGTGTGTGTGTCCGCACGCGCGTACGTTCTGGGAAACTGGTAATTATTATTTTTTTGTAGGAATAATTAAATTGCAGGTTTCAGTGAACACACACACACACACACACACACACACACACACACACACACACACACACACACACACACACACACACACACACACACACACACACACACACATAAATGACATTTCCTCTAATTCCCCTCGACCTGGGCCGCTGGGAAGCCCACTTTTGCTCATCATCCTCAGCGTCGCCTCCAGAATGTAAGCCGCTCAAAGGATCAAACAGGAAGTGAACAGTCACGCACAAGGCACATATGTCAACCCCGCTGCCCACCACCACACCTTACCTCTATTGCTCCCCCTCTCTCAATCTCTCCTTTCCCTGTCTCTATCTCTTCCTCTCTCTCTCTCTCTCTCTCTCTCTCTCTCTCTCTCTCTCTCTCTCTCTCTCTCTCTCTCTCTCTCTCTCTCTCTCTCTCTCTCTCTCTCTCTCTCTCTCTCTCTCTCTCTCTCTCTCTTTTCTTTCCCTGTCTCTATCTCTTCCTGTCTTCTTTTTTTTTCTCTCTCTCCCTTAGATACATACACACATATTAAAGCAATGCAGAAGATCATTCCCTTGGCCCCAAAACTAATATGGAACTTGCATCAAATATGTTTGTTTTTATTTACAGGAGATTGATCGCTATTTTTCAGTCCAATTCCATTCCTTTTTGCTCCAGAATCATGTATGCAATAAGAATTTTTTCCTGCATCGATAACACTGTTTGCTCCAGAGCTGGGAAAAGAGGGTGAAAAGGTAGAGAGGGAGGAAGGGGGTTAGAAATCGTAGAAGAGAAGGAGGATTTAAAGGAAGGAGGAAAGAAAGGGAGGAGTGAAGGGAAAGAGGAGTAAGAACAGGAAAAAATTTGGGGCAGAACGTAGGTAAGGAAAGGAAAGGAATAGGTAGCAGGATAGGTATGGGATGCGAATAAGTTGAAAGGAGAAAAACAGTAAAAGAGAAAGAAGAAATAAAAGGTAAGGAAATAAAAACAAAAGAACAAAAAATCAATAGAATGGGTGAAAGGAATAATAGGAAATGATAACAGGAATAAAAGGAAAAGGAGGAGGAAAAAGAAGGTGCCAAAGTAGAGTTAGAGACAAATAAATGAAACATACTAACAACTGCCTGTCTTATACATATATAGTTAGTTAAGGGTTAGTTACCTGCTTTTAACTAACTACTCTAGGCACATCTGGCAACACCTGTTTTGTAATATATATTGCCTTGTAGAACCAGCCGCTTTAATATATACAGACACGTTATGCATTTCACGAGAATTAATATTACAAAGTCAACCGTGTCTAGCGCCAGGCTGTCACCACCACCACCACCATCACCACCATCACCACCACCACCACCATCACCACCACCACCATCACCACCACCACCACCACCACCACCACCACCACCACCATCACTACTATCACCACCACCACCACCACCACCACCACCACCACCACCACCACCACCACCACCACCACCACCACCACCACCACCCTCACCACTACCACCATCACCACCACCACCATCACCACCACCACCACCATCATCACCGCCACTATCACCACCACCATCACCACCACCACCACCGCCACCTAAGAGAAGCAAATGCCACACACCGCCATGTTATAATCTAAAATATACAAGTGTGTTATTCTAAAAATCTACATAAATTTTAATATTAGACGTAGAATATTGTGTTAGTTTGAAGTCAAATTATATTATTTATTTTTAGATTCAGTTACTATAAGAATCAAATTACATTAACGAAACTAAAACGAGTATAATTATGTTACTAAAAAAAGAGACATTTCTTTGCCCTTTCATGTTATTTCTCGCTACTATAAAAAAAAATTGTAAACCTTTATACCAACTTCTGGCGACAAACGGGATTTTTTCTACGTATATTTATTTTTCCTTAACCAGTATCCTTCCAATGTAAAAAAAAAAAATAAATAAATAAATAAATAAAATTCACACATTTTTATTTATTTAACAGAACGAATCAGCTAAGGCCGACACAGCAGTTATCCGGAGTCGTCAGGAGCGCGGCAGCATTGAGTCTGAAATGAGAGTACGAGAGCTTGAAGAACAGATTGAAAACATGAACAGTGAATTTGAAAACAAGAATAGAAACTTTATGATCCGCTTAACCACAGTCGAGTCAGCCAACAAGCAACAAGGACAAGAAAAGAATGAAGCAGAGAGGAAGATGAGAGAAGAGAAAGAGAGATACCGCCAACTTAAAATGGATTACGATATCCTGGGGAGAGTGAAGCAGGATTTAGAGCAGAGAATCAAGCAGTTGACCGATTCAGAACGTCAGCTTCAGGAACAAATGACACTTCTCACTTTGGAAAACGAGGAAGTCAATAGTGAAATAGAGGAGCTCAAGCAGAAGGTGAAAACGAAAGAAAAAGAAATTACGACAAAGATGGAAGCGACAACTAAGACATCTGAAGCTCGTCTGAAACAGCGGATTGAGAAAACATGGCTCGAAAAATTGCGCAGATCTGAAGAGAACGCTGCACAGGATGTAAGTAGAGGCTAGCGGGCGATTTTTTTTTTTTTTTTTTTTTTCTCTCTCTTTCTTTCTTTCGTGCCTGGCTTTCTCCCTTACTGATTTACCTTCATGTGCGTGTGCGTGTATATGTGTGTGTGTGTATGTGTATGTGTATGTGAATGTGTGAGTGTGTATGTGTTTTTCCTCGTAAGTTAAACTATTAGTAATTCAACAGCTATTAATGTCATTCTAATTCCTTTTTTGCCTTAAACTATTAATGTATCAACAAATATTAATATAATTTTAATTCCCTGGCAGCTGGAGAGACTGAGAGACGCCCATCGGAGGACAGAAGGCGCCCTAAGGAAGGAGATCACCCAGTTGAAGAAGACGGAGGAGGAGACGAGGCGACTCAACGAGGAATTCAAGAAGAAGGTAAGGCAAAGGAGTGTGTAAGGATGGAAGGGAAGGGAGGAAGGGGAGGAAGGAAGGAGGAATGAATAGAGAAAGATTACAAGGAAAGGAAGGAGGGAGGGAGGGAAGAAAGATGGTAGATTACAAAGGAAGGAGGGAGGAAGAGAAAGAGGGAGGTAGGTAGAGAGGGAGGAAGGGAGGATTGCAAGAGAGGGAAGGAAAGAGGGAGAGAAGAAAATGGGGAAAGATTGCATGGAGGGAAGGAAGGAAGGAAAAAAGGGTAAAGATAGGGAGAGAAGAAACGGGTTAAAATTGCATGGGTGTAAAGAAGGTTTTGGTTTATGTGAAAGGTAGGATAGAGGAGGAGGAGGAAAAGGAGGGAAAAAAAAGAAGGAAAGTAGGAAGGAGGGTGTGTAGGTAAAGAATGAGAGAAGGAAATGACCTCCTGTGATGGAAGGTATAAAAAATAGAGGAAGAAGGAAGGAAGAAAGAAGAAGGAAGAAGGAAAGAAGAAAAGAGAATAAGAGGATACAAGGCCTGGATTACAATGTTGTTTCCATAAAGGCAAGAAGAAAGAGAAGAGAAGAGGAGGAGGAAGAAGAGGAGGAGGAAGAAAAAGAGGAGGAAGAGGAAGAAGATGAAAAAGGCCTTGCTTGAGGGACTATATTGTGAAGACAGGAAGAAAAAAATTGTGGTCCTGTGTTAAAATTTTGAGCACAAACGCCTCATTTTTTGGCATAGAATGTTGATACAAAGCATATATTACAAACGAGCTTACGAAGAGAGAGAGGAAGAGGAAGAACAGGAAAAAAAAAAGATAGGAAGAGGAGGGAAGAACAGAGGATTGGAGGAGGAGGCAAGAGGATAAAGGGAGGAGGGAAAAAAGAAGGATAGGAGAAGGGAAGAAAGGAAGATAGAAGGAGGAGGGAAGAACAGAGGATAGGAGGAAAAGCCAAGAAAGGAGGATAGAAGGAGGAGAGAAGAACGGAGGATAGGAGGAGGAGGAGGGAAGAAAAGAGGATAGGAGGAGAGAAGAAAGGAGAAAGAAGAAGGAAAGAGAGAATAAGAATATGAGGAAGATGAAGAGGAGGAAAAATTGGAGAATATTGCCAATAATGAAAAAAAACGGAGAGAAAGAAAACTGATCCGATATTTATTGTATTAATAAGAAAAAAATCAGTATAGATATTCTTTAAATTTTATATTTTTTGAAAGAAAAATCTCCTTTATTACTGAACGCATCGACGGGATAATTAAAAGAAAGAAAGAAAGAAAGAAAGAAAGAAAGAAAGAAAGAAAGAAAGAAAGAAAATGGAATAAAGGAAGTAAGGAAAGATGGGAGGAAGGAAGCAATAAAGGAAAGGAAGGAAAGGAGAATGAGTAACTAGAACACACACACACACACACACACACACACACACACACACACACACACACACACACACACACACACACACACACACACACACACACACTGCAACCATTCACCATGTGTGTGTGTGTGTGTGTGTGTGTGTGTGTGTGTGTGTGTGTGTGTGTGTGTGTGTGTGTGTGTGTGTGTGTGTGTGTATGTGTGTGTATGTATGTATGTGTATTTCCTCTTTTCACTCCTTTATCTGCCTTCTCTTTCCTCCTCCTTCCTTCCCCTCTCTTCCCCTCTTTCCTCCTATTTCCTTTTCCTCCCTGTAGCCTTTCACAACTTTGCAGCATTGAGGGGAAGGGTGGAGAGGGGAAGGGTAGAGAGGGGAGGGAAGGAAATGGGTTTAGAAGGAAGGGGAGGAGGGGAAGGTGGGGAGAGGGAATATGTGTTGCAGAGCTGTGGTGGGGAAGTGTTTTCTCCTGTCGTCACCCCAACCACCCTCCCCCCAAATTCCATCCCCAACCGCCCCCCTCCACCCCCTTACCTTGTCCCCCGTCAAGTCTCTTCACCAAAAGGATTAAAATTTCCTTTTTATTATTTTCCATCAAATACAAATATATATGTAAATCATAAAACTTCAATATTAATATTATATTTTGTCATTTTGGTATGACTTAACTTTAAATTAGAAGCATAAGTTTAGTATTTTAATAACTTAATTTGCAAAGGTTTTGGTATTATTGCATCATTAGTTTAATATAATCAGTAACTTTTGTATAATAAATTAATTGTAAAAGTTTTGGTGTCATTGATTTTGACTCTGATGTACTATTAACATAATTATTGCCTTTTAATAATTATTGGAAATTACTAAACATACATTTCTCTACATTATTATAAGCGTCTGTAACTTAAACTTATAATCCTTAGTATTTATATTTAAGTATAAGGCACTACAATATCACGCAGTGTAGTATTACCTTTAACTTCTCACTATAACTATATACACTTTTTTTTCACGTCTAACATCCTCGTCTATATATTTTCTGCATTTTTGCATTAGGATCGAAGCAGGAGAGAGAGAGAGAGAGAGAGAGAGGAGCTGGAGGAGTAGTAGTAGTAAGGATAAATGTAAATTAGGAAGATTCTGAAATAGATACTAGTGTAATGTAATGTTTGCCTTCAAAAAAGAGAGAGAAGAAAAAAACTGAAATAATTTTAATGTGTTTGAAAAGGAAAGCGTATTTAAATTTCTGGAGTAAGATGGAACTTGCTTGTAGAGAGTCTGGCAAAGCAGTAACGAGCAGCAAGATTTTTCTCTTAAGGGAATGAAAAGGTAAATATGAGGAAGACGACAAGATGAAAACCAAACAAGTTTTTCAAAGCACATTATAACTAGTTTTGGGCCATGTGTACGTGTATGTGTTCCAGTGTGTGTGTGTGTGTGCGTGTGTGTGTGTGTGTGTGTGTATGTGTGTATGTGTGTGTGTGTGTGTGTGTGTGTGTGTGTGTGTGTGTGTGTGTTGCCTGACCTCC
>JAXIVD010004395.1:0-5000 GCA_036785275.1 Cancer borealis | reverse complement strand
TACTCGCTGGAGTTCGATATATCCACACTTTCCCAATGTTCTGCAGCGTCAAAGGAGGGTACACTGATATCTTAAAGGGCATTCCCCTCTCCGCCACCTGGGGACACGCCAGCTAGTAGTGTCTGAATGCTATTGAATGTATGCGTGTGTTTGTATAGTAGTGAAGTCCAAGAAAGATATATATATATATATATATATATATATATATATATATATATATATATATATATATATATATATATCTTTTATTGTGAGGATTCGTGGAGGTGCTTGCTGTTCAGTGCTGGCCGTTCCTTTCCCTTCCCTTCCCTTCCCTTCCCTTCATATACCTTAGTGCTACTCCATCCCTTGTAGCTAGAAAGACCAGGAATTCATCGTCAACTTAGTTGGAATTGCAGTCTGGGTTTTGTTGCGGTGCCGTCCGTGCCTTGCTTTGGGAATTAATTTACTACGTTACTCAGACTGAAATTAGAAAAAAAAAGTGTAATTAATTAAGGCGCAACACCCACCTGCCTGCCTGCCAATGAATAATTAATTACACGCGTATGATTGTCAGGTTAATGAGAAGCCTCAGATCAATGTAACATCTAATCATAAGTGAGTCAATTAATGTGAGTCCATACACACACACACACACACACACACACACACACACACACACACACACACACACACACACACGCACACACACACACACACACACACACGCACACACGCACACACACACACACACACACACACACACACACACAGGTGGATAGCTCGAGATAATTATTTAGAAACTTTTAAATTCCAGTATTACCAAGACATACTTATATACCGTAATGCTCTATAAATACAGTCAGACATAAGTACTAGTTTAAACCACCGTTGTTTTGAGATCCGTAAAGCTTCGTATGCACTAGATCAATGATTATAAAAGTGAGTTGAGGCTCCGAAGGCCGGCAGAAAAGAAGAAAATCTAACTGAATCTCGGTGGCAGTGGTGTGTATTTTGTTTCAAATATTATATTGTTCGACAGCGAAAGAATAAGAATTGAGGTTTTCTGTTAGTGAAATTTTCTTATTACTTTTATTTCTACTACATCATTCAAAAATAGATATAGTAATTATGTTTGACGTAGATCTCTTTCTCTAATTAGTGTACAATACGTTATGGCAACACACATGGATAGGTAGCTGCAGTTTCCTATGATGAATTTCCTTCCTTTTACCTAAACTACTCCTCAGTGGTCGTCTGGCCTTGCTGAGAGAAGGAGGGTTGTTGTCATATCTACTAACTGAGGTAACTTCATGTCCTAGGGTATCTAATCATCATTAATATAACTGAATATTCAATTGATAACATTGCAAACAAAATCCTAATCATTGGTATTTGTGAACAGCCTTAGACGGTCTTAAAGAACCCAGAGACTACGTAGAACCCTTGACCTAACCCCACACAACCCTGTTCTGCCAGCTACCTCTACCCTGCTGCTGCTGCCCTTGCCTTGCCTCGCCGCCCCTCATCCCTGCCTCCACACCAAGGCCTCGCACCTCGTCCCACATGCTCGCTAACGCACTGCAGGTGACAAATTGGCAAAGGTTTCACTTCAGGTCAGGTCTAGAATGTGAAATATTTAAATGCCAGTTATTTTGTTTTGAGGTGTTGGGAGACATTTTTTGGTATTTTTATTGTTTGTAGGAATATTACATAAAATACACATGTACGTTTCACGCACGCACGCGCACACGCAGGCGCGCGTGCACACACACACACACACACACGCACACGCACACGCACACGCACACGCACACGCACACAGACGCACAGACGCACAGACGCACACACGCACACACGCACACACGCACACACAGACACACACACACACACACACACACACACACACACACACACACACACACACACACACACACACACACACACACACCTTGTTATTCCTATAGAAGTAGTGAGAAAGGTGGTAACAGTGCACGGTGCTGTCACCTACACATGAGAAATAGCTCGTCCCATTCAACATTGACACGCATAGTTATTAGTTTACATTCCTCCGTCCATCGCCGATAACCGTTAGTCGTGCGTGATGGATGAAATGGTTGGGCTGAATATAGACGTAACATTCAATTCCTCCAGCAGCGGCAGCGGAGGAGGATTATAGAGCGAGTTACATACGGAAACGAACCTCCAGATTCTTGCTAGGTCACTGTCAAGTCACGTGACGATCCACAGCCCGTCACAGTTCTATAGTAGGTTAGGTTAGGTTAGTAGTGGTGTGTTAAGTGTGAGTTACTATCAGTTCATGTGGGTGGTGAGATAGTTAAGGTGATCTGTGTGGAACTACGCAATAGTCGTAACTAGTGAGAACAAAAGACGGGGTTTAATAATTAAGGGTCGTTAAGATAATTTTTTTTTTTCCTGAATCGTACAGAGATTTAACTAGAATAATTATCGCATTCGAAGGAAGTCTATTTCATATTTTGACAACATAATTAACGAATAGTACTTAGCATTATCATTTTCAGACAAACATCTTGCAACACATAAATACAATTTCAACTTGATACACTGAGGAACAACATCTTGGGTTTTTGTTTTGTCTGTACTTGTAAAAGCAATCAGACTTACTGGTAAACTTGGGAATAGTTTACCTTCCTCTATTCTCTTTCTTCCTACGACTTGGACACAACGACTTTAGGTCACTTCCAAAACTTAGATTGATTCTGACTAGTTGTACTTACTCTTATAACCTTCCTTCTCTTGGACGCAGCGATACAAACACACACACACACACACACACACACACACACACACACACACACACACACACACACACACACACACACACACACACACACACACACACACACACACATACACACACACACACACACACACACACACACACACACACACACACACACACACACACACACACACACACACACACACACACACACACACACACACACACACACACACACACATACACACACACATACACACACACATACACACACACACACACACACACACACACACACACACACACACACACACACAGACACACACACACACACACACACACAGACACAGACACAGACACAGACACAGACACACACACACACACACACACACACACACACACACACACACACACACACACACACACACACATACACACACACACACACACACACACACACACACACGTTTACAAAGGGGAGTATATGGTGTATTTTTCCTTCTGTATGTGGTCGTTGATCTGAGTAAAATGTTGTGTTATCTATGGAATATATTTAGGGTTTGTGGTGAGATTGAGATTGACTCCACTTGGCTCAGTCAGCTGTATATTTATATGAAGCTAAATATTTACGTTCCAAAAGCAGAGTAGCATTTGCATTAAAGAAAAAAACAATTTTGCGAATAAGAATTCAACTTTTAGTATCTTAGTGGATGATAGATGGGGAGACAAGGAGCCTCGCTGGCCTTGTCCGGAAGCTAAACGAGGTTGTTCTGTAACTACTTTAATGCATTAGGAAACATTAACGACTGTCTCGTATGCTATTCTGTGTGGCGCCTCTCTGCTTGCCTACCACGCCATGCTGGAGGCGACCTTGGAACACTTGCAAATCTGTTTCGAGAACCACGACAGAAAGTTAGATGGAAAGCAAGACAAACACAACACGTCTTGACAAACAACGCCATTCCTTGTCCTTTAAACTGATCTTGATAAATGGTTCTGACAGTCTTGCTTGTTTGTAGAGCGGCGTTACTTACCTAGATTTTTTGTTTGAAATTTTCTTACTAATTTATCACTTTCCTGTAACTTTGTAGATTGATGTTGAAAGAAATTATGAGTTCTGGTATAACTAAAATGTGGCTCTTGAGATGAGACACTGTTGGCTCTCACAGAACGAAGAGAAAAATGAGCGAATCACTGCTTCCTTCACTGCTCAAAAGGACTTCATTTTGCTCTGAAAGTAAAAAGAAATGTAATAAATTGAAGGCCATTTTCCACACTTGAAAATAAAAAATCACTATTGGACGAAAACGTATGAAAAAGGAGAAAGTTCAAATGGATTTACGGGATTAGATACAAACCTTAGATAGAAAACATGCGGGTGTGAAAAGAAATGAGGAAAGTATAGGAATTGCACTCTGCTCGTGTGTGTGTGTGTGTGTGGGGTGCCTCCTCGTCTGTCTTGCCTAATTGTTACTACCACCACCACCACCACTACCACCACCATCACCATCTAGTCATCTTCATAATTACATCAAATAATATTCATCTCTGCGTTTTTGAAAGTATTTAAATCTCCATATATTCCCCTTTGACAACCATGTTGGCTATTATGTGACAACCTTTTAATATCTCGTAACTCGCTTGTTCCCTCTTGTTAACTGCTAGAATACTTACCTGGTATAGGAGACACCGTGATTATTAACTGCTTGTTCCCTCGCTCTATCCATAGCTAAGTAAGAGACATTCAAGGTGATGCAGCGATGAAAAGAGTGCGATGAATTATTAACGAAAGGCATGATATCCTAATAATGCTATATTCTTCCTCACTGGGAGACTGACATTTTTATTTAAATTCCAAGAAAGGAGAATGATTGAAGGAGTGGGAAGGAGAGGAAGGAAGGAAGGAAGGAAGGAGGGAAAGAGGAAGGAAGTAAGGAAGGAAGGAAAGAAGAAAAGGGAGAGCAAGGGGAAGGAAAGGAAGGAATAATACGAATATATAATAGTTTCATCAAAGATTATTATTATTATTATTATTATTGTTATTATTATTGTTATTACTACTATTACTACTACTATTTCTCTCTCTCTCTCTTCTTCTTTTTCTTCTTCTTTTCCCCTCCCTCCTCATCCATCTTTGTTCCTTTGCGTGTGTGTGTGTGAGTGTGAGTGTGAGTGTGAGTGTGAGTGTGAGTGTGAGTGTGAGTGTGAGGAGAGAGAGAGAGAGAGAGAGAGAGAGAGAGAGAGAGAGAGAGAGAGA
>JAXIVD010004394.1:12500-32500 GCA_036785275.1 Cancer borealis | reverse complement strand
TGATTTTCAATATTCATAATTTTAAGGATCTACTGTCCATTATGTACTATAAATTTTCTCCTATACATTATAGGAACTCCACAAAGTGGTATATGATTCAATTTGTCTTTTTTTTTTTTTTAATTCCTTAGGTTAGGCCAAGGGTTGAAAATGTATATAAAGCAACCCTATTAAATTTCCTACTAGCACATGCAATTCAAATATTTGTTTTGTAGTGGAAAACATCTTCATAGCATCACCATTTGAGAGGCTTCATACCTGCTTACATATGTCACCTTTGTTCACCTAATCTCACCTCCCTAGCCTGTATGGTCTCTAGTAGCCTCCTACTAAAATAACACTTAACATGGAGGATAAAACTTTTTTGTGAAGATATGGATACAAGTATACATAACTGATTATTTGATCAATTTGAGTAAATACTGTAGCTTTCATTCTCATGAGAATATTCCAATGCAATTTATTGAATTTCTGTGAATAAGAAATATGAAAACCCTCTAACATGTTAGTGTCAATACTGAGCCATCTTTCATGAGGGTTTTGTGGGAATTTACAGACTTACTCATTAATCAGTGGTCCTTATTATTATATAAAAGCTTGATTTATGTTCTCCAGCCATACTGATTTTGTTGTTATTCAATTAAAATTATGTTTTAATGCAATTAATTATTTCAGGTGCTAAATATATCGCTGGTGTTCGAAGGACAAGAGGATGGAAGAAAGTTGTTCAAAACAAATCCCTGGCCTGTGATCTTGCAAGAGATGAGATGGAGGCAACAACCGGCAGTGTTGCTCATAGTGTTTGATCTCAGCGTTACAGAGTGGTATTGATACTGCAAAAGGCAAAGCACCAGATAAACTAATTGCCAAATTATTCACACAGTTTTGCCAAGAACTCAAAAGTTCAGTCTATAAACTGAATGAGTGTCAAAACTCTTCTACAGTTTTTATTTTATTTTGGCAATTAAAGCCGACTGTCAACGTTTCAGTGGTTTATGTTGCACCTGATTCAATGGTGTTCACATAATGTATGTGGACCAACTCTTGAAACTTATATGTATCTATAATTTATAATTCAAACCTCTTAAGCATTACTGGGTAACTGTCATTCTCAGTTTTGCTTTGTCGAATATTCTGTTGTGATGTTTGTACATTAACAAGACTGATAAAGTGATAGGCTTTCAGATCACAGTTATCTGTCTGGAAATATGGCCGCACACACGGGCGCACATGACTTCACATATGAACAGTATGAGAAACTATACACCCAAAAGAAGTATTTAGATGAGGACTCTCTTAATGAGGCAGACTTAAACAAGTTTGAGTGTGATGAATGCGGGAAGTTCTTCAGCCGGAAACAAGACCTTCCACGTCATTCTCTCACTCACACAGGCTTGAAGAAATTTGGATGTAATGAGTGTGGAAAATTCTTCAGTCAGAAACACCATCTTATGTACCACAGTCTGACTCATACTGGGTTAAAAAAGTTTAAATGTGATGTATGTGGAAAAAACTTTAGTCGAAAGGAGAGTCTCTCGCGTCATCAGTTAATTCATACCGGTGAAAAGAAATTCAAATGTGAAGAATGTGGAAAATTCTTTACCTTAAAGCACCATCTTATATATCATTCTGTTACTCACTCAGATTTGAAAAAATTTGAATGTGTCGAGTGTGGAAAGTTCTTCAGCAGGAAGCAGGGTCTAGTTCGTCATACTCTAACTCACACTAGTTACAATAAGATGTAATGATACTTGTGGAGAACATTCTGTATAGGTAAGGTTACTGAGTGAGTTCACTGTCATAGAACTGTAAAGATTTGGATATGTATAACTTCAACATAAATGTTTGTTCTGTCAACATAATCTATATGAAGAGTTTTCTTTGAATTTATTTTCTTCATGTGATTAAGCTTTACTTTGGTATTGCATATTGAAAATAGTTGAAATTTTAAAATTCAAAGATGTTCAAGAAAGTGCATTTTGTGCTTTGTAAGATGGTGATCCACTATGTGATGCTGAGGTATTCAGAGTGAAGACTTCAGAGAGCAGTGAACTTTCCAGTCATT
Source organism: Cancer borealis (assembly GCA_036785275.1). Lineage (NCBI taxonomy): Eukaryota > Metazoa > Arthropoda > Malacostraca > Decapoda > Cancridae > Cancer > Cancer borealis. The sequence goes on along the minus strand of JAXIVD010004394.1, from coordinate 30,435 downwards.
CACATTATTTATGCAAAATGAACCGCCTAAAGTCAAAGCATCTTTATTGGCATTCAGAACTATGCAGTTCATGTTTTCTTCTTCAGTAACTAAGCACAGGTTCTTCTTATGTACCCTTGCACTTTGGCAAATGGCACAAATTTTTTTAATAATTACTTGATCAGTATCATTACCATATGTATTGTAGTCATGTAAGGTATTTTTTTCCAGTTATGCTTTTTGAATTGGTGTATATTATATTAAATGAATGAATCTCTTTTTTTTTCTTATATTACATTCCTATTCAAATCCAAAGAATACATGGTTTGGTTTATTTTAGGAGGCAGGTTCCATATTAACACAAGTCACTCATAGTCACGTGATGGTAGATGAAGCTGCAGTGTTGTGCAGCTTATTTATAGCAACCATTACAAATTAGGAGCTTTTTGTTTAACAGCCTTGTACCCTCACTCTTAGTGACATCTATGGGTATTCTGTGAAGGGGAAAGTGGTTGTAATGTCAACCATGCTGGCCAATTGTACCACAAAGTGGTGAGTGTTGGGATATTAAGTTTTACCATTACTGATTAAACTGAAGAAAATAGTGGACTAATTAATGAGAGAATAGTTCATCGGTGATCAAACAAACAAGTTAAAGAGCAAGTATGAAAGAAAAAGCTGTGCTTACAGAGACAAACAAGGACACAAGTACCCCAATGCATTCCTTAGTGGATTTTTTTTTTCCCTCTAGTTATGCAGCAACTACATAATTATTTTAACCTCTGATATCCAATGAATCGGGGATTTATAAAAACATTAATTTTGTTCATATCTGCACATATAAAAATGCATGTACTACAAGAATCTTGACTTCACTGGTGCAAAAATATGGCTTGTTAAAGCAATGTGAACTTGTGGCCAAAGAGTGATTTTGTAACCAATGTTGATTTGTCAGTAATTCTTCATTTGCAGTTTTCTTGCCATACTTTATGGATGCTTCAATAAATTATATGATACATGACCTGTAAACCAGAGTTGAAAATAAACTATTAGCTGGAAATATCCTAGTATGCTTATTGCATCCATTATGTTTCTGAGAAAAATAATGTGCAAAAAACATGGCCTCATGGGATGTGTCTCTTCTCCTGTGAGCTTATGCATATGTATATGTATATGTACATGTATATATCAGTAAACTATTCACTATTACACAGCATGATATGGATTACTGTAATTTCACCAAGGACTGTATTTAGCTTCACCCTACAAAAAATGCTTATTGTATGTGGATCCACTAAAATGCCTAATTCCACTCATATGCATTCTTTGCAATAATATTTATGTTATTCAGGAGCCAGGTGGCTCCTGAATAACAAATATTACAGGGGTACAGTGCTTGGCTTGTAGCCATGCGAATTCGATCCTGGTTCACGTCAGCTTCTTGGTGAGAGGCAGCACTCTCTCTTTAACCTTGGCTATATGGTGTACAGCTACCTAATTCAGGGGGATTATTTAATCTTTAATGTACTATTGTCATTCACATTTCTAATGCAGCAATCAGTTTTTTATTTTATTTATTTAGGAAGCTGAACAACCATTCTCATAATACGTATAGATTTTATACACATATATGTTCATTTGCCCGTAAGATAATTTTTTTACTCTAAAGTAAGATTCAACAGCTTGCAGATAACTGATACCCATGGGAATCCTAGTATGCTGCATTATATAACTTACTTTTTGGTAAAATATTACTCTGCTGATACCTAGTTTACTTAAAACAAATGCATGTCATCTGTGAACATTGGTGGCAACTAATTGCTTCAGAATCTTAAGGTGACCTAAAATTAAATACTGATTCGGAGTGAATAATCAGTCAGTTGGTTGCAAGGAACTAGGCAAGTTTAACATAAGTTTTGAAGTGTTTAACTGTCAAGAGAACGGAGTCTCGGTGGTGAGAGGAGCAAGTTACATTTTTATATAATCACAGATACTCACACCCACATCTATGACCATAATGAAACACCAAAACATGTATCTTAACCCACACTAAATGAAATTTAAGCTCCCTCATCTGAAGGCACTACTTATTTCAATAGGCGGTAAATCTTACTAATAGCATCTCACGGATCACCAAAATATTGACATAGGTGATGAAGTACGTAATGTACGTACAACACGTTAGTGGTGGCTTTATTTGCGCGTCGGCCTTAGTTTGGCCACAAATGGTCTTTAAATATCGGGTAGGTGTCTCAAATTCTAAGTCCACACAGATGTTAGGTTACGGTTAGGTTAAGGTTGTTAGTTTAGGTTAGGTTTATGTTATGATTACGTTAGTTTAGGTTCAGTTCGGTCCGGTTATATAAGATTATTAAATTTTATTACCCAAAAGTTAGGGTTCTCAACCTTAGATTTTTTCTGGATTTGGGTATTAAAATGTAAAAATCTTATATAACCGAACCTAACTGAACCAAACCTAACCTAACTTAACCTAATCATAACATAAACGTAACCTATCCCAACAACCTTAACCTAACATCTGTGTGGACTTAGAATTTGAGACACCTACCCGATATTTAAAGACCATTTGTGGCCAAACTAAGGCCGACCCGCAAATAAAACCACCACTAACGTGTATATTATGTACCTCATCACCTATGTCAATATTTTGGTGATCCATGAGATGCTATTAGTAAGATTTACCCAATAGGCAAATTCTATATTTGTATTTATATATTTATAAATAAGTTATAAAATAGCAAGACCCTATGGCATTCTTTTTTAAAATATATGACTAATTGATTAGTTCATATATGATTTCCATTAAATGTTGGTGGTGGTCAAAATAAAGTGTGTACAAAGTAAATATGTTAAGTACCTCCGGCTGCTTGGTTGATGTTAATCAAAGGTAATTAAAGCAAAATATCTCCCTAGATAACATTTTCACGAAACGTAGGTATAGAACATATTCACGCTTCTGCTTTCCATGAAAATAGACAATTCACTGTACAAAATGCGCAGTGGCGCAGCTAAGGGGGGGAGGGGCTGTTTATAATGGTTCCCCGGGCCCCAAAGAGAGGGGGGGTTCAAATGCATCTCAAAATTTTAATTCGGATTCAAAAACATTTATAGGCAATGAAAGGAGTCTCAGTGTAAAAATGCACCAAAATATGTTCATTCACCCCCAAAAATTTCCCAGCTACTTAGGCTCACTTCACTCGCCTTCCCTGCAAACTTAGGATGTATAAGTTCCCCGGGCCCCCAAATGTCTAGCTACGCCTCTGTTCAAGTGTGGATAGACTTAACATAAGAACATAAGAAATGAGGAGACTGCAAGAGGCCAGTTAATGACCTACACGAGGCAGTTCTTTGTCCCCCACCCTTGGAATGATCCAATATTTAGCCATCCCACCTGTCATCCCTATCCATACTCTCATCCAACCGACTTGGTGCAATTCGAATTTACAATATCACTAACAAGGAATACCGAAGTTGATATGAGTATATTCTACTAATGAAATTAATAAACTGCTTAAAAAATGCCTACGAGTAAAATATTGGATATGTATAAACAAAAAATTGAGACGTCTTCATTTGGAAGTGGAATAACATGCAAAGAAGAACCGATTAGAGATAATGTAATGAGACAAATATCTGCCATATATGGGAAAGGTAATATTTGAAGGTATGCTCAGGACAGTTGTTCCTTCTTGGGAATTTGATGGAGCCGACAGTTGTTCCATTACAATGTCTAACACAAACTTTAGGTAGCCTAGACATGGTAATTCACCTTACCTTGGTTTCTTAATGTAGTACTTAATAAGGAGACGCGTGAACACTACGCTCGTGGCTTGGCTGGAATGTGAATGATTACATGTTGGTATTTCACTATAACACTCCGTCTTCCTCGGCTGCCATGGCCTGACTTGTCACCAACTGATGGTTTGAAGCAATCACTGTGTTTGTCTCACGGCCTCGGGTTCTCGAACGTCTAACAAATACCAACCTTGGAACTTTGTAATGCTTAGTGCAGTTTTAATAGTCTTATTGCTTCCTTTCTGTAAATAGTATTAAATTTTTCTTTTCTTTTTTGAGTAAATGAATATTGTGCTATGCCCGCGGGTTCTTTGTACTCTTCTCTACCTCTGCAACACCGTATTTTCCCGAATTGCTCTGTGTATAGTTCTGCCAATTTGGACACCTTTTCAACAATGCTTTGACCCTTTGCTCGCACTGACCCATTCCCTCCCTTACAGGTGTATAGTTAATGCCTTGTCTACGTAAATGAAAGTATGACTTCATAGCTGGTAATTGTTCGTTGTATGTAGGCTATATATTGATTTTTTCTATTATAAGTAGTTTTGTATTCACCAAAGTTGAAAGTCAACAGCTATTGATTGCTGCCCTCATCTACTTTCTTAATATCCTTTTGTATGGCTGTTCTGGTTTACCCACCTCTCTCTCACTAAGTTGCTGACATATCCCGCTGCCAGCGTAACATAAATTCAATATATTGTATCCATGATTCCTTGGGTCTCTTTTCATACAGTGACAAATATATCTAGGGCAGACTTAACTGAAGTTCTTTTCCATAACAAGATATTGTATCTTTCATTATTCTACTGAAGAAAAAACATGTTCAGTCACATTGATCATGTTTGTTAGTAATATCCAGTGTGGTGTTCTCAGTTATAGTATAAGTTGTGTAGACTCTTGTTTCAATGAATAGGTTGTCAACTGTGATTGTAGTGACTAGACAGTGAACGTCAATAAAACTCCACCCAGACCTTGGTGACCATTAGGGTGTGACTCTTAAGACGTCATGGAAGTATGTTGAATAGTTATCATGAAGTTGGTGCTTTAGCCAATATTTGTTGAAACTGCATGATAGGGCCATACTAAAGTAAATATTTCAAATGGGAAATGAATATTCAGTCTTCAAAAAATAATTAATCATTGTGTGATGCATATTGAGAATAAACTGTGATTACTTAAAATATACTGAAGATATAGCTAGTGAGAATAGTACGATAAATAATGTGAGATAAATTTTGGTATTCAATTATTCATTGTATAGAATTGAAAATATGCAACAGAATAATTAAAAAACTAAGACATGGCAGGATTAATAAAAAAATTAATATACTAGAAGTTGAAATTGTGTATTGGATAAAGCTTGACATTTTGTTAAAGCAAAAGGGGAAACTAGTATAATATCAAGATACCTCTTAGGTAGGGGCGTCCAGAAGTGCAACAAACAGATCACTTCTTTACCAAGGAAAGATTACTGATGATGCTTGAAGAGTATGCAGGTTAAGAAGGAAAAGGAAGCAAAGAGAAAAGATATTTGACATTTTTTGAATATACGTACATCATTATTTCAATAATCTAAGACCATTTTGAGAAACATCTTAACACTATCCTGAAATAGGACTTTGATATTCCTCCCTTTCAAATGTTTTAAGGTTATGCTATGTACTGTGTATGCGAATATATATAACAAATACAAAAATATGGTGTTGTGGAGATAATTAAGATTTTGACTAGTAAGGTCCTAGATAATGGTTGTAGTGATGTAAGGCAGAGACCAGGATGGTGTTGAAAACGGCTGTAAAGAAGGCATTTTCAGTCTGCAGCAGTTTTTTCACTCTACTTTCTTGTGTGTATCTGTTTATTAATCAGCTGAACAAAGCATACATTTAGGCTTACCTACAAATTAAACAATAAATAACATAATAAAAAAATAATATTTTGAGTAAACTTATGTAGATCAATTTTAATCTGCAGACTGGTCAGTAGGAAATAGGTAGTGAGACAACAATGTTCAACATGTGTGTGGCTCCCAATATAATTTATCGAGGCAAAATATACATCTTACTAAGACCTGTGTGGTCTAATGGGAATACACACCCATAATGCATTTGAACATGAAACAAACCACTTGGTGGTTAATTAACAAGAGGTCCATTATTGACCAAAAACTGGGACGTTATCTTCATTTCAAAATCTAAGAATTCCATTTTATAATAATTCTTCTGTACACACAATATAAACCACACTTCTCTATTTCTAGTCTAAGCTCGAACAACCTGAACCTGTACAGCAACTCAACGAGCATCTTTGGCTTGCAGAAAACAAGTGTTGCCAGTCAGTGCACCAGACACTCCCAGGCTGGGAAGTGACCAACAAAGCTAGGAAGCTGCTCATGTGTATTATCTTCGACTCCTACTCTCGCTGGCAGCCCAGCCACTATCACTTTCAGGAGCAAAACAAAATCTAATGCTGGGCTTGTTGCAGCATTGAATGAGTTATTCAGTTCCTGTTATTTTTAACTACATAAATACATTAATGAAATCAATAATATTTATAGTCAACTTTTACCTTCATGGTTTTATGTTGACTCAAAATATATATTCCATACAACACATCACTACTAGATTTGTACATTAGAGTTCACTCTCTTTCTCTCTCTATAGACCACTCAACCACACACAGATCCATCATAAGCAAAACAACTTGTACACTGTGGCAACACTGGTCAATATCTGCAGTAGGTTAAAAACAAGCAATACTCCTTTGTAAAAAGATAATATGTAAACCACATCCTCTTTATATTACCTTTATAGAGTTACAACATGGTGCAAACTTTCATATCCACCACATTACCCTGTGATGTGGTGTTTAGTCTTTGGCATGTGGGCTCATAACACAAGAATAGTATCACCAGTAGAATGATAGAAGTCACTACACCTTCCACTCACATAACATTAAATGACCCCAAACATAAGCGTAACTAAGTTAACACATACTTCTTATATGGGATTCCAGCAACTTCTATCAATCACTGCTTTTAAGATAAATGGCAATCTTGTCCTCCCAGGCAACCCATACCACAGTCAATCCCTTAATAATCTCATGCAGTAAAATACACATATACAGAAACTTATTATATTCACCGGCTTAATAAAATAAGCAAAAAAATAAAAGTTAAACAACTTGAAATACATAATTTGTACTTAGCAGTTATGTTATTAAATTAATTTGGCAAAGAAATTGGCCATATGAAAATTAATGATGTAATTATATACTGAATTAAAACCACTGAAGAATACTTATTGTTGGAAACTTAAGAAAATATACTGAAATGCATTTAAACACTTTCTAGATACTGCTGAGGATAAATAAGTATTAAAATTGACAAGTCAGACATCCTAAGTATTGACTTTTTTTCCAACTTGCCTGTACAAAGACTGTGACTGGTCAGCCACCTAGGTGATGGTACAATAATTGTTCATCATAAAAGTATTAACATAATTATACTTCGGCCCTTACCAGACTGACAAAAAATATTCTTAAACCTAAACAACATACTTTATCATACACTTTTAAACCAATAACCTTTAGTAGTTTTACATGGATATTGATATGAAACCAGAGCTTCTATCAATTACAAAGTATCCATACATGTAATGATTCACTGAAAACAACTGTCATCACTTGAAGTAAATGTTTCCACCATGTCATTACACCTTGATCAAAAGAATGCCGTGTGTGGTAGGAGCCGAGGAAAATTATCTGGATATAAAGAGGCATAGATAGTTTGTGTATGAACACATACAGACAATCTGGAAAAATGAGTATATTAGGACTCTATCCGAGGCCAAGTCTTCAAGTACACAGATCAAATCTCACAAATTTATTCAATCATCGAAATACTTAAATAAATAATAAAACTTTCCAACTTCTGGAGCCAATTAGGGCAAATATATAATCTTATATAAATTTGATTGAAGTGACTTTGTCTTAAGCCTTCTTATGTAAAATAAAACTTTGTATTACAGTTTTGATTCACAATTGTAGTTAGCAACACTGCAGTCTATGACCTGGAAACTCACCATTTATTGTCATTCTTTCATAAATACAATCCACTAAATGTGTACAAAAATGCGCACTATCACATGGGTACTTTCCACTAATACTGGCACACTGAAGGCACCTTAAGACATTCTTCCTCTCTGGGTTGTGATAGGTTGAGGCTAAATACTAGCTGGCACGTGTAACACAACCTGGCTCAAGTCAGTGTAGCTGGGGGTGCATCCTCTATGTAGTTTCACTGCTGGGATATCATGTAGGGTAAATCAATGAACTTAAATTATTGACTCAGTATGACAAATTTACAAGTTTTCACAAATGATTAAGTTAAAATGTTGACATGAGATGCTATTTCAAACATGGAAAGCCTGCTAGGTGTTAGTGGAAGACGTGTGCAATTCTTCACCACTGTATAAGGCTTTACTGTGAATATCTTTTTAAGCATAATTCTTAGCTTAAGTATTTTTTTTCTATTCCAGGTACTTAATGCTAATATATTTTTTAATAAACATACAGAAACTTTGCTTTATAGATAGTACATTAAAGGTAAATGAAGATAAAAGATATCAACCATGACGACCATCACAGTCATGAGAATTGTTATTTTACTAATATCTAATGACTAATCAATGACCATTCATATATTAGTCTTTTAACAAGCATAAAATTATTTATTTACAATTAAATCTTTGTAAAATCAATAGAAATGTAAGTATTAATCAAGTAAGATATGGATGTTCTTCTATGATTTACCCTACTCGTACACAACACTTTTGCCGTCTTGTTTTGATTTGTGTTGCAACCTAATTTCAGTCCATATCCTCCATTCTAAGCTTTGCTAGAGAATAGTAAACTTTAGAAATTTTTTCTGTAAACATCCACCTTTGATTTTATATAACAAAATTTATAAACTAATAAGTAAGAAAAATAGTTATATACAGAACAGCCTATATGACCCCACGCATCAATCAATCGAATTCAGAATTTGCTTCAATAATTCTTGCAGCATCTCTTTCAAACAAAAAATTGAAGCCTCTCCTACCCTACAGATTCATGAGTTTCTAATTAATATATTAGAAACCTTACAGTTAGTTAAACATTCTACAACTCAGTAAAATACCTTTGGATACAATTATACCACCGACACCAACACTTCTCTGGCCACACAGGAACCACCACCCTCCACATTATTTTGTCCACAAATGTATTCCTAACAGAAAAAAAAGTCAGAATAGTTTGGAAAATTCTATTTCAGAATCAGGCTGCTGATGAAATGTTGATGCACCGGAAGGTTCACCATAAACACACACTAATCAGTACAATACATTATAATAACGAATATGGCAAACTAACTGATTCTCTTCACCTTACCACATTATACCAACAAAACGTTTTTAATTCCACATTGTGATTTTCATAACTTCAACTTCAATAGTTGCCGAAGTTTAAAATACAAATCGAGGAATCATTAGGTAGTATTTCCCATATATATTCTATATTTTTACACTGTCAGGTGAGCCAGGAACTTTATAAGCCAAGATTTTAATAATAATAATTTTCTAGTTTGATAAACGTTTTGTTTCTTGAAGCAACAAAGGAAGGAAATGCATGTCTTTGATGATCCTTTAGGACTGAAACCTTTCAAGATGCAATTATTATAATCCATACATATGAACATACACATGAAATTTAATAAAGTGTAACATCCCTCAGCAGGAGTTCAACTGATTGTTGGTAAAGCTAAACTTCCTGAAGGCTGGAGCTGTGCCACAATAATACTAACGGGGTGAAGATTGTTGAAATATATCTTGGACGAGGTCTAGTGTAACGCCAAGTGGAAACTGTTTGTGTGCCTTTAGCAGTCTGAACCTAAAACAAGAAACAGAGCAATGCTATTCTAACACTGAAGAATGAGTAGTGATACATAAATAAAGTAATGGATCAGAACTGTCTCCATTAACAAATGGGTAAAATAGCTAAGCAGTCTGCAGCACTACTGAGGTTCGGTAAAACTATAACACCAAGGGACAAGAAAGTAGCAAAGGATATGGATTATTAAGTGGCAAATTTTAACTCGTTGATAAGAAAAATCATGTGCCTGCCCTGAGAACAATCCTTCGCTTGATGTAGTGTTACCTCCATGATATATAGAAAACAGAAAGAGATTGAGTCCCATGCGATAAGTGTTTGGCTTTCCCCATGGCACGCAATCATTCTGTATCTACTAATGAGATGGATAGTATTACATCTAATTAATGAAATGTAGCATTAATACACGTCTACCTTAAAATCAAGCAGTACCACACACACCCTGAGATGAAGCAGTGCCACTAAAGTGAGATGAATCAGTGTCATGTCTATGATATGACACTTCCACACCTAACTTGTAATGCAGCAGTGCTATGCTATCTGATATGCAGTGCCACACATACCCTGTAAGATTCAGCTGCACCTAACCTGAGAAATGGAGCACCTTACACACCACATGCACTAGGAATCAAAGCTATCCTAACAACACCAAGTGATGAATGATTCATAAAAATTGTTCTGCTTATAAATTCATTCATATTTCTGTAATGTTAATACAAAACTAATGCACATAATCATCATATGATTTTTCCATGTACTTTTATAAGTATAAAAAGGACAAACTACTGCTGTTTTCCTTGTTAATTTATCATAGACTGACTTTGTTTCACTGTAAAATATGCATGCTGTTATGTTAAAAGCTACGCATTTCAGGCACTTTTTTCTTCCTTTCAAAGGTATGAATAAAAATATATATATGTTTGATGTCTCATTCTCTCCAGGAACTCCTTGCAAGGTAATGATGCCAGAAAAAAATCCAGTTATGCTATTCCAAGCACGCTGTTGTTGCATCTTCTAATTATTTTATTCCTCGACTGTTTACTAAACTCATGAAGTCTTCCTGTCATATCTTTTTTTATACCTTCTATTAATAATCAATCCTTCTCTATTCTTTCTTAGAAACTGAACTCTTTAAGCATATGACATTCCATCTGCTCAGGTGCCTCACAAATATCCTGCACCTTCTCTAAAGTTCCAAATCTCTCAAAGATATTTTTGTTACTATATCAAACTATAACAAGTATTGTGGTGTAGTGTGTATGACATTTTCCTGGGGAGAAGAAAGCAATTTTTCTTAGATGACTCATGGGTAGTTATGTTGCAAGGTGTGTGAGCCCTTGAGTGCACGGAGAGGAAGTACATTCTACTGATGAGAGAATCTGACATGGAGGCTGCCAGGACTAGTATGGTACCAACTCATCTAGTATGACTCCTTTTGTTAGTGTGATGATAAATTTCTAGTTATGAAAATAATAAAAATTCAAGTGAGTATTAAAAATGAATAGACAACCAAGAGGTCTGCCACTATGTAAAATAATTTAGTACGACACAGCTCCTATGAAAGTCCCGGACTCAATTAACAAATAATATGCACTTATCATTATTGTTCTTCCAATTCAATAAAATAAAATGTGATTTATGATGTTTCATAATTCTCTATTAAATATCTGAGCTTATAAAGTTCTGAAAACTGTATATCACCTAACTCTTCTCCTTGGACTGGACCTCGTAGCTGCCACAACTGTGGTGGGTATGGTGGTGGTGGGGGGCGGGGCCAGGGGCGGGGGGGCGGGGAGAAGGAGGTGGGTAGGCGACAAAGGAGACTCTCGCAAGGCCAGAGATGCATTCATTGGCAAAGTCTTCACTCTATTTGTATTTTTTCTATTTGCTTCTCCTAAAGTATCTTGATAAACAAGAGAAATATTCATATCCTGGCACTTTAAGGCTGGCTTTGCTAGCTTGCTGGTGGCTCTACTTTTGAGGCGACCACCCAGGCCATTCAAGGAAGCATCCTCTGCAGTAGTCACACCGACAGGAGACTCTATATTATTGTTTTTACTTCTCTGCTGAAGTTCTTGATAGTCCTGGAGATTAGATGTATTATTCTTGAGTGCCTCAGCTATGGCTTTCTCAAGAGCATTTCTTCCTCTCACACTGTAAAATACAAATACATTTCAGTTTCCATGTACTGTACATGAAAGAGTAAAAGATTACAAAATTTCAGAAATATTCATGAGCAAGGAATATGGGAACAAACAAAAGTATTCATATAAAAATGTATGAAAGCAGCAAGTAGTTTCTAGGAATGACCTTGAAGTATGAGTGTATCCTTGAATACACTTGAAGGTAAAGGGAAGAAATGGAACAAACTGGAATGATACACTAAATCCATAAATTATAACATATTCAGAATCAGAAAGGACATGATGATAAGAGGATCATATAGAAAAATACTCCATGTTGACCAATTTGTTGCATGGGTAAAGTATTGTTAAAAAAAAAGTGGATTTGCAGAATGGTGTAAAATAAGTATGATTAATGGATAAAGGCTACTGAAAAATAAGAGATTTTATGATTGTAAGAGGCATCAATAAGTGGAATTTGGAACACATCATATACACAAGTTAGATAGTATTGTTAAAGGATCACATTATTCACCTTATTCTATATATAAAAAAAGTACATCAGAAAAAAAATGGAGAATATCTACAGACAATGGAATAATATTCAAAATGCTACAAAGGATAAGAAAACACTTTAGTATAACAAGCAAAAATTAGACACATTTGGAATAGCGAGAGGTACAATAAAATGAAGGGAAATAAACAAGCATTCAAAAGGAACATAAATTGCAGATTAATTGAATAGATAAAAATATACAGTCTCAGGTACTTTAAGCATGTTGAAGAAGTAGATAAGGATAAATCAGAAAAAAGAAACAACTGAAAAATACATGCATACATATTCCATTATTACTCGATAATAATAATTTAATCAATATAACGTAGCATGTTTGGAAAGTTGAACTAACCTGCGTCTGGCCGGGGCGCGGGGCGGGACAATGGGGAATGTGGTGAGGACGGAATGTTTGACGGTGTCCACGCGGTGGTCCCCATACCACTGCACCACACATTCACCACCAACCTGTCAGACCAAAACATGATGGATAAAGAATCTTTTTTAAACATTCGTACATGTACATGGGCTGGACAAGATACAGAAATTGTTAACAAAATACCAATTTCTCAAATATTACACTTTAAATTGAAGTAAAATTTGTGATACATATAAGCTTAAACTTCCTCTATCTTATTTTCAATTTTGTCAGAATTTTTCATATTAAGATTATTGTGAATTTTCCATAACCAGAACATCCACATGAAGTCCTTAACCTCACAGGTCATCTTTATGTCCAAGATCTTAAAGTATGTGGCTGGTTATTGACCAACCATATTGTGACATCATGTCATTATAGTACTGTTCTGGTTATAATAACTAATGTCCTTTATTTATAGTTTGCAAAGATCTGTTTTAATCCCGACAAATGTTTTTTGTATGTCTCCCAGCATGATGATGATGATGATGATGATGATGATGATGATGATGATGATGATGATGATGATGATGATGATGATGATGATGATGATGATGATGGTGGTGAGGGGGAGAAGGAAGCCCAATTATTTTTAGATAGCTTATGATGATGATGCCAAATGGTTTGAAACACTCTAACGTGTCAACCTTGTCAGCCTAATTCTGGCTGCATCAACACTTTCTGCTGTGTTACAATGGACACAAATTTACTGTGAAGCTGTACTAAATATATGAATATATCAATATTATCAATTCAAATACTTTCCATCATTACAAAAATCACTCATAATTTTTGTACAAAAATAAAAAACATGTGTTTTCTTGTCAAGTAATTTTTAAACTTCAAACTGTATCCATTTTGAATAAAGGAACAGCACTCATGAAAATGATTTGGGAACAGGAGTGGCCCATTTGTAGATATGTTTTTGTTTTCATATATATATATATATATATATATATATATATATATATATATATATATATATATATATATATATATATATATATATATATATATATATATAATTTGAATAAAAGTTTCTCATGTTCAGGTCATTAGTATTATATGAATTTTTAATTTGTCATGAAATTCATGGATTCTCTTCAATGGAAAAGCAAAATGGGTGTTCTACTGTGGCTGACTAAGATGTGGAACAAGTGTATGATGTGGTGTATGAGGACAAATTTGTTGTGATGGGGTTGTTTTGAGCAATTACCTGGTGCAGCACCTGAGCCGGCCAGTAGTGGTGGCCTCTGTGCGGCCCCCACACCACTCCGCGGCCACACGCAACCACCTCTTCTGGAACACAGCGGCACTGCAATAAGTGACACTGGCCCCACACTGGCTCTGGCTCATCACAGGGACTGGCACTACATTAAACAGATTATAAGATATTCATGATGGTGTCTCACCTGACGTGGATGCGCTGTGAGGCTCCTCAGGAATAGCTACTTTGTTCTTCTCGGGAGTGTGTGGTGGGAGTGGAAGGGGAGGCTCCGTTGGAGGAGTGGCATCCTCATCGTGGCGTGTGGTGGTAACCTCAGCACTCTGGTGGGATGGTGAGGGTGGTGGTGCAGTGCTCACACAGTCTGAGCTGCTTACATCACTTTCCCCCAACCCACCTGGTGTCTGAGTAGAAACTGAGGAATGCGTGCCAGCTTCATCACCACCTTGAGTAGTGACAAGTGTAGTGCGTTGCTGCACAATAGTCGTCTTGTGCTGCACTACTGTTGTACTGTTGTTACAAGTGCTACCACTTATAACCACAGGCTGACCACCAACATATTCTGAAGTCACTACCACTGACGGTGCAGTTACCTGACCTACACACACTGCTTGTCCAGGACTTACACTGGTGGCAGCAGGTTGGTAGTTGGCAGGCGCTGCGGTGACCGGCAACACATGCACCCCCGCCCCACCAGGAAGTTGTGTTGAGGCTGGAGAGGGGGAGATGTTTACCACTTTGGCACCACTAACCACAGTAGTTGTGTGCGGCACAGGAGGACGCACGGCAACCATGGCTGCCATACCTCCACCAGCTGGCCCTGGAGCCAGTGGACCCACCATACCACCTGAAGCACTACCAGCTGGAGTCACACCAACTATGTGACCACCAGAAAGCTGAAGTTGAACTGGATAAGACATACCAGTATTAGGATCTGTTGATATAAATGTTCCATCTGCAAGCTGGTTGATTACTACACCTTGTGCAGGTGCTGAACCCACAACAATTGCAGGTGGATTATGTACTTGTACTGGCAAATTGGGTAGTGTGTTCCCTACCATCTGAACAACATTAATGGCACCAGTTCCCTGTGCAGCTGCTGCCTGCAGCATCTGCCCACCACCTACTTGACTTGTGACTGTGGCTACTTGTGCCATTTGGCCAGCAGCAGCCATAGTTCCCATTGTGCCATAGGGTGACATCTGTGTCATGTGAGGACCATTCATTACCATGTGCTGAGGAACTTTATTGCCCATAATTATTGCAGGCACTAATCCTCCTTGTGGCTGCTGGTGTTGCTGTGGTGATGACTGTGAGGTAGATAATCCTTGTGGTGTAGAAGTGTTGCGTCTCCGTTTGCGGCGACGCCCTCCTGATGATCCACCACTGGAGGGAGTGTCAGACCCAGGGGTGGAGCCAGGAGTGGAGTGTGGGGTAGAGGGAGTTGAACCTGAAGTTCCCAGAGGAGTTGAAGCATTTCTTGTTCGTGCATCTTCCAATGCTTCTCTGGTGAGACCAGTGGTGACAACTTGTGCCACTTGTAAGTGTGGTGAGGACTGTGGTGGCCCCACCTGAGCTTGGTGCTGGTGATGCTGGTGTGCAGTGCTTTCCACAGCGAGGGTGGCAGGTGTGGCTGGGACAAGTGATTGGCCAGCCATGATGGTTCCTTGTGGAAGATTAGCAGGACCAGTTATCATGCCTCCTGGACTATGCAACAGACCTGCTGATGACTGAATGATATTACCGCCATTTTGGATAATAACAGGAGTTTGCATTGTGGCAAATGTATTGACTAGCTGCACCACAGGCTGCACAGGCTGGAACTGTTGAAGCTGCGGCTGTATCTGAGGTTGTAACTGAGGTTGAAGGTGTTGTTGTAGATGAGGTTGTAACTGTGGTTGTAGTTGTGACTGGAGTTGAGGCTGTATGTGTTGTTGCATTGGTGTTAACTGTTGCTGTACTTGCATTTGAGGAACAGTCGCTTGTACACCAACCACTCCTGCCACACCAGACGTCACAGTCACACCAGAGCTTGCAGTTCCCTTGTTGAAATGAGATGAAACCACCACCATGTTGGCCGGGCCATTACAACCTCCACTGCTTGTTGCAAACACGGGTTGGGTGGCAGTTGGTCCATTCACCAACAAAGAACCTGAAGCACGAACTAATCCTCCTGATCCACCTCCTCCATAGACTGTCACATTGGTGGATATTGGTCCATTGTATATACCAGGAGACAATGTGACTGGAACAGGCGCTGGTGGTGGTGGTGGTGGTGGTTGTGGTTGTTGTTGTTGTTGTGATAACTGTGGTTGTTGTTGTTGTTGAGGTTGTGAGAGTGGCTGAGGAGGGATCTGAGACAATGACTGTTGCTGAGGACTTGGCCGAAGAGATCCAAGTGATGATGGGACAGGAATGCTGCTAACTATACTTTGTACCATTTCCAACGGGGACTGAGTGACTCCTGCTACAGTACTGACACCAGGCGGCCCGGGGGTGAGAGGTTTGTTGGCTGAAATGTTCTCGACAGTGCTGCTTGGGCCACTGATGGGACACTGCTCTGGGCTGCTCTCTCCACTCTCACACTGTTTAACACCAAGAGACACTTTATAACAAGGATCAACTTTAATGAATTCCTTCATACTTATACTTGACGATGTGACTGGAGAAGGTTTCAAGTTTTCTATCGGTGAATTTGATTCACGTTTAATTTTATGTGAATGGTCCTCTGCCTTAAAGCAATGTCTAGCACCTTTGTCCCTGTGGTGTGAACAACCCGCTTGAGTAGTAACTGAACCAGAGTTTGTAATTTTTGTGACAGTGGTAAGAGTAGATGACAGAGTGTAAGTTACAGTGGTGGTCTGCACAATGCTACTAGACTCTCCCTTGGCTATTTTCGTTGGGAAGTTTACACCTTCCTCACTATTCCGACTCGACGCCACGGTTCCATCTAATTGATTGTTACTCTTTTCCACGGTAACATTTTTAACATCATTAGAGGCGGTAATAATGTGGTGATTTTTGGAATTTGCAATGCTGGTAACAGGTAAAGTAAAGGTTGGTGTAGTCGTCCTTGTGGAGTTAATATGACTTGACTGTGAAGGAAGGACAGTTGGTGTTGTCATAACAGTGTTGGTGGTTTGAGTTGCAGCCTTGCTCACTCTGGCCGGTAAAGGAACATTGCTAGGTAGAGGGACTACTGCAGGAGATGATGAAACCTGAGTTGTGAGGGATACAGTGCAGTTTCCAGCACCCAGCGTTCCTGCTTGAGACTGAGGCTGAAGCTGTTGTTGAGGCATGATCATGACATTGGCTGAGGGTGTTGCTGAGTGGGGGACTGATGGGGCTGGAGGTCTTGGAGATATACCTGGAGCCTGCGGTGAAAATTGACCCATTCCTCCGCCAGCCATAGTGTTGTTTAGTAAAGCAGTTTGCTGTTCTAGGTAACCACTTGGGTCATCCATGAAGGAAGGTCCTGAGGAAGGAGGACCTGGACCCCCCTGACCACTACCGGCCGAGCCAGACTTGTCATTCTGCATACTCCGCACATCCACATTGGGACACGGGGACGAGCGTTCTATAGTGGCCTTGAAGCGCTTCTTTGCTTTTCCTCCTGACTTACGACGCTTCTCTCCCTCCTCCCAGAATGACGTAGGAACTGAAGGTTGATCACTGGTATTTTGAGGTGTAGGCATCACCCCCGGCGGAGGTACCCGAGGCATCATCATCCCTGGGCCGGGGACGCGACACATCATATTATTCATCATGTTGGGATGTGGTCCAACCCCTCTAATGTTTGCCATGATGTGTGGCCCAGGTACCATCATAGTAGGAGGCGGGGGTGGAGGGGGAGGTGCTTGCTGCTGGCCTTGTCCTTGTTCTTGTGACTGTAATGG
>JAXIVD010004394.1:2500-5000 GCA_036785275.1 Cancer borealis | reverse complement strand
AGGAGGAGGTGGTGTGTAGGTGGAGGAGGAGGAGGAGGAGGAGGAGGAGGAGGAGGAGGAGGAAGAGGAGGAAGAGGAGGCAGAGGAGGAGGAGGAGGAGGAGGAGGAGGAGGAGGAGGAGGAGGAGGAGGAGGAGGAGGAGGAGGAGAAAGAGGGAGGATCCCTTGGCGTTTTCCTGCGTGGTGGGGGTCCACACCGAACACCTGATACCCCCACCACACACACACACACACACACACTTTCCCAAAGCTACCCTGGGGAGTTGCAGCTCGTAGTAGCGAGGGGAAAGTCTCTCTTAAGATATGAAGGATTTATAGCGAGTCGGGACAAGGCTGGTAAGAGTTCGTAAGAAGTGGGTGGAGGGGCGGCCGAGGTGGTGAGGGTCCAATACTGGAGAGCGGGTCAGGCCAGAGCATCACCCACCACCACCACTACTACTACTACAGCCTCCCTCCCTCCCTCCAGCCCGTCCCAGCGCTCTCTTCCCTGCTCAGCGACGCGCCGCCGCCTCCTCTTCCACGCCACACCACTTCCTCATACCAGGTCATGGCTCCTCCACTCTCCCTATCTCCCTCCCTCTCCCTCCTTCCAGTCCGCCGCCGCCGCTTTCTCCACACAAACCTTTCATGTCACCATTTTATTCGTTGATTTAATTTCCTCGCCCTGAGCCGACTCACACACTCCCTCCGCCTCGATCCTCCACCAGCATACACACACACACGCCTCCTTCGCCTCACCAGCTCCAGCCTGGCACGGAGGAGGCGAGGCGGCCAGCGAGCCCAGAGAAAGAGAAAGAGAGAGAGAGAGAGAGAGAGAGAGAGAGAGAGAGAGAGAGAGAGAGAGAGAGAGAGAGAGAGGTGCGGGATGCTCCACACACACGCCGTTTATGTTTCCCTGTCTATGTCTGACTCAAGCGCCTCCAGAAATTACTCACGTCACAGTATACATACATAGAAAGAGAAAAGAGAGAGAGAGAGAGAGAGAAGAGAGAGAGAGAGAGAGAGAGAGAGAGAGAGAGAGAGAGAGAGAGAGAGAGAGAGAGAGGAGAAGAGAGAGAGAGAGAGAGAGAGAGAGGAGAGAGAGAGAGAGAGATCTTTACATACTACATAACATACTATCATTACCTTCCTCCGTGCGGTCTTGTTCAATATTGGGGGAAAGGGTCTTGTGTGTGTGTAGTGTGTGTGTGTGTGTGTGTGTGTGTGTGTGTGTGTGTGTGTGTGTGTGTGTGTGTGTGTGTGTGTGTGTAGTATTAGTAGTAGTAGTTGGCAGTGGTAACAATGCTAGAAAAGTGTCGTGGAAGAAAGAAAGAGAAAGAGAAAATAAGAGTAAAAAAAAAGAGAAACTGAGACACCTGCAACAGCATCAGTAGCACAAGAGAGTCCATTGCCACTTCCATCACCTCCCCTCCCTCCTTCTTCTCCCTCCCTCCTTCCCTCCACGACACCAGGCACCTAAACTCTATTAACACCTGTCTACTTTAAGCCGTTATCCTGTAGTCTACCCTAAAACACTTCCATTACACGAACGTTGCCTATACCTCGTTTTCTTCACGGCTCTGATCTCCCACAACAAAACTTTAAGCCCATCAACGCTTCTCCTCCCACCCTATCTCCTCTCGTCACACACCCTTCCATCATTGAATTAAGAAACGAGTCAAAAGTTGGAGAAGCCTAACACTGCCATAAACGACTGGGCCTCATCTGCTAAGCCCCAGGAGGGAGAGGAGGGAGAAGGCAGAAAAAAAAGGAGGGAAAAAGGGCAGTCGAGTGAAAACCTTGGTGAAATCTTAATGAAGTAAGTGTTCTGATGTAAACTTTGGATGAAGAGGAGGGAGAGAAGATGGAGGAGGAAGAGGGAGAGGGGAGAGGGTGGTGGAGGAAGGGAGAGAAAATTGAAGGGGGCACAGCTTTGGGGAAGGAACAAGACAGAGGTCGAAGTAGGGAGCCTTAGGGAGTGTAAGGTAAGGAGGGTGAGTTTGGACGAGGAAGGGGGCAAAGAAGGCATAATAGAAGAAGAGTTGAAAGGCTGTTGGGAGGGTGAGGGTGAGAGGAAGAGAGAGGGGCGAGTAGTGCGCTGTGAAAGGGGTGAGAGAGCAAGGGACGATGAATAGGTAGCGAGAAATGAAGGAGAGGAGAGCTGGAGAGACGAAGAGCAGCGATAAAAGGGATTAGGGAAAGAAACCGTGGGGAGGGTTGAGCACTGGAACGCAAGTGTATATAAACGAAAATCATCTGTGTGATGCACGAGGGAAGGAGGGAAGCGACGAGGGCGAGAGGGGAGTGTGTAAACAGAGAAAGAGAGAGAGAGAGAGAGAGAGAGAGAGAGAGAGAGAGAGAGAGAGAGAGAGAGAGAGAGAGAGAGAGAGAGAGAGAGAGAGAGAGAGAGAGAGAGAGAGAGAGAGAGAGAGAGAGAGAGAGAGAGAGAGAGAGAGAGAGAATTTGATGAGCCAAGTTGTCGCAAAGACCAAGGTAATGTGAGAAAGGAGACTACTACTGAA
>JAXIVD010004393.1:0-36418 GCA_036785275.1 Cancer borealis | reverse complement strand
TTCCTCATTCGCTCTTTCTCTCTTTCTTTTGCATGAAATTCTCTCTCTTTCATCACCTCAGGACTCGCTCTAAATTGTGTGGTCGATGACACGTCTCTATTTCCTTCTCCAGAATGTCCCTTTAAGTCTCTCTCTCTCTCTCTCTCTCTCTCTCTCTCTCTCTCTCTCTCTCTCTCTCTCTCTCTCTCTCTCTCTCCTCTCTCTCTCTCTCTCTCTCTCTCTCTCTTTTTGTTTAGTTCGACAGCTGTACGAGTTTCCTTCGTTCCTTTCTCGCTGTTTATCTGTCTTTCTTTCTTCTTTATTTTCCTCTCTTTCTTTCTCTCTCTTTCAATCTCTTTCGTATATTTTTACTCTTATTGTTTGTTGTTGTGTGTCCTCGTTACCTTCATGTTTGTTTGTTTTCTTACTTCATTCATTTATTTCAATTTGTGTAACTCATTTTTTCATTGTTTTCTTCGTTACTTTGCATTTGATTCTCATATTCTTCACTCCTACACTCCTTGTATTCCTAACACTATCATATACTCCTTTGAATAAATCCTACAGGTACTCATATCCATTCTTTCTCTCTATTACTATTCCAGGAACGAAGTTTATGTGCCAGACCACATTGTATCCGATCAAGAATGAGGATGGAGACACCTGTATGTTCATCGTCAACTTCCAGGACATGACAGTGAAGCCTGAGGATGATGAGGAGGACGAAACACCAGCCCCTGACACCATCCAGTCCAAATGTGAGTACTAGAACGTGTCTAGAAAGGTTGAAAATTAAGTTTAAGGAAGGAAAGGAGGTTTAAGGCTGAAAAAATGGACCTGGAAGCTAGTGTAAGGGAAGGAATTTGTTTTAGGTGTTAAAATGAGATTCTTGGTAGTTAGATAAATGAGGGACTGGGAAATAAGGAGTGAAAAAGAGGTGCTGGAAAGTAAAGTATATAAGGGAATGAGGAGTAAAAAGTGAAAAAAGAGACATAGAGGAAGAGAAGGAGATGGTAAAGGAACATATCATAAAAAAAAACTATGAATATGTTAGAAAAAAATAGAAAAACGAGAGAAATCCAAAGAAAGGATGAAAGAGAACATTTTTGCTTAAGTAAACTCGAGGCAGGAACTGGAAGGGAAAGTTTAGTCAGGAAAGGAGTGAGTGAGAGGAAAGGAAGGGAGTGTATTTGACGGGGAGACGTAAGCGAACGGTTCTATTGGATTGGGGAAGAGGAGAGGGGTGGAAGGGGGAAGAGGTGAATACGAAAAGGGGACTGAAAAGGAAGGTGGGGAGGGAGGGGAGTGGAAGGGAGTTGGGGTGAGGATACAAGCAGTAACGAATGAGAGGAGTTTAAGCGAATAGGAGGAATATAAAGGGGAGGGTAACATGAAAGGATTGGTAAATTGATGAGAGAGAGAGAGAGAGAGAGAGAGAGAGAGAGAGAGAGAGAGAGAGAGAGAGAGAGAGAGAGAGAGAGAGAGAGAGAGAGAGAGAGAGAGAGAGAGAGAGAGAGATCCACACACGGTATAGTTACAACAAATCTATTACACTTTAAAAGGAAAAAAGTTTATATATGAAAGTGGAAAGGGAAAGAATTATACACAAAATGGATTGGCAAGGCAGAAGAGCCAGTGTTAGAGGGGAATAAAGGGCGGGAAAGGGAAAAAATCTGTGGCAGGTAACAAGAAAGTAAGAAAAATAAGATAAAAAAAGAGAGAGGGGAGGACTGGAAATAGAGTACAAGGGAATGAAAGAGAGATAGAGAGTGAGAGAGAGAGAGAGAGAGAGAGGTAGAGAGAGAGAGGTGGGTGTTGTTTAAGCTATATTCTCTCCAAAGTTAAGGTTTTAGTAGTCAAGAGGGTAAAGTTTCCTCAAAATTCTTCAAGTTTCGTAATTACCTAATTGTTACCTTGACATTCAGGTGTTGAGGGAATCTTACTTATAACCTTTAATTGTCACAAGATAAATATCACAATTCCTGTCATTTTCTCTCATTCCCTGCCTTAATTGGGGGTCATTAACGTGTATGGGAAGCAGTACCTGTTAATTATACCTCATTACCAACAGTTCACTCGGAAAATTATCTTAGTACTATTTTTTTATGGCCCCATCGTCATTATTATTATTTTTATTTTTCGTCGTTATGGTTCGTTTAAACTTTTTTTTAGTATAATTTAGGTGAAGTTTTTTGTGTGTGGATCTGTACGACGGTCAAAAAGTGCTGCGTGACATCTCGTATGTGTTAAACCTGATTACTAATGTCCTAGAGGGAGAGGAAGATGTATTTTTTATAGGTAAGTCCTGGCTCTCATTTCCTCACTAAAGAAAACAGAAGTAAATGTATTCTCAACTTCACCAAGAAAAGGAAAAAGTTACGAGAGTGTCTAGGTTTTTAAGACTGATGCAAGGCTAATACTGTTGTCTTTTTCTTATATTGAGTTCTGGAATAAATTAGTTATGGAAAGAAGGAAACAAAATGAGAAAGGGAGAGTAATGGTTGTCTTAGTTTTGATAGATAGTTTTGTTCACCTTTTTGACTAATATCTATTCTAATAGGTGAGGTTTTTGTCACAGCCAGACTTTAAGCTGTATATTTATATAAAAAACATTGGATTGATATTCCATTTCCATTGTCTTATAACGTTCATATTTCATTGTTCTTCGTTTGTCTTGCATTTCTAGGCATTCTTAGGATAAACTGATATTCATACAGTGTTTTTACGGATAAATAATAACATTGAAGGGTCATATATATCAGTACGCTTTGCTACAGTGCTCATATCTGTCTCTCAAATTCTGTCTTCTATTCATAGCTGGCGTTGAAATCCAAGTGACTTCAATTAACCGTATCTAAGTGTAGATTACCAGGTTAATGGGTGACGCGAATAGGTACGAATACTATTAATCTATTGTAATTAGGGTAATGATGTATTGAGTTTGGATCTAAGTATCTCATTAGGAATAAGTCAGGTGTATCTAAATTAAATTTACCTCATCATTTGTAAAAACCTGGAATGAAGTACCTGATAATTTTTTTTTTTATTTGATTTACGTTGAATTGAGTAAAATGAGAAGGTTTTCCAAAGACTCATTTAGCGAGGCAGGAGAGGAAGACATCTACTTGCAATAAAACACACACACACACACACACACACACACACACACACACACACACACACACACACACACACACACACACACACACACACACACACACAAACAAGGATGGACACGCTGTTATTTCTCACACAAACTTTAAACTTTATACAATATTTTCCCCCAAAGTTTAGAATGAATGCAGTGTGTCATCTCCACTTCTTCACTTCACTTCACTTCACTTCACTTCACTTTCTAACATCCTCCACTTCCCTTCCCTTCCTTTTCCTATTTGTCTCTATTCCCCTTTCTCCTTCCCTCTTTTCCTTCCTCCTCCTCCTCCTCTTTTCAAATCCTCTTACATCTCCTTTCCCTCTCCTCTTTTCTCTCCCCAGTCACACTTTCCCCTCTGTTTCCACGCCCATTTCCACGCCCACACTGACCTTTCAAGCCAAATATTCTCATCGTAACATTGGCGCAACACAGTATTGCTTCTCCACACACACACACACACACACACACACACACACACACACACACACACACACACACACACACACACACACACACACACCTTTTGTTATGTGTTGACGTACATACGTAATGGTTGTCGCTTCATTTCCATAATAATTCCATGATATTGAACTTTTTTCTTACCTGGTCTGTTGTTGGGCAAAGCAAGGCAGGTGTGAGAGAGAGAGAGAGAGAGAGAGAGAGAGAGAGAGAGAGAGAGAGAGAGAGAGAGAGGGAGAGGGGGAGAGGAGTATTGTGAAAGGGAGAGGTATGGAGTAATTAACATAACATTTTTGTCATTAGTTATGCATTGGTTATTTTAAAATGGAGAGATGAAAGCCTGCCATTGCGTTGAATTATGTTAATGTCTGGAAGCTAGCAGTGTGTGTGTGTGTGTGTGTGTGTGTGTGTGTGTGTGTGTGTGTGTGTGTGTGTGTGTGTGTGTGTTTCTCTCTCTCCCTTCCCTTCTCTTGCCTTTAGTTATTCCTTGTTCTCTCTTTACTGTTTCTCTCTTTCATTTATTCATTTATTCATTTATTTACAGTTATTCTAATTATCTTCACCTCTCTCCCTCTCCTTCCCTTCGTTAGTTCACTTTCTATTTCTTCATTTATTCCTTCCCTTTCCTCTTCCCCTTTCATCATTCATTTATTATATTCCATTTACATCTGTCCCTCTCTATCTATCATATATTCACTCATTCCCTTCCTCCTCCTTCTTCCTCTTACTCCTCCTTCTCCTCTTCCTCCCTCATTTTAATGGTTACCTTCTCTCATTCCTTCCTCCCTTTCTATCTGTCTGTTTCACTCACTCACTCACTCACTCACTCACTCTACTTATACTCTCTCTCACTCACTCACTCACTCACACTTTGTTTCACTCTATATATCACTCACTCTGCTTTTCACTCCTGTATTTCACTCACTCAATTTTCTTTTCACACTGTAATTCATTCTCTAATTCATTCAATCACTCACTCTCACTCTAACTCACTATTTCACTCTTTCACTCACACTCTCGCACACAGTTACTCCCTCACTTACTCTGCTTTTCAATCTGTGTTTCTCTCCCACAGTTAACAGGGCGCGGGCTTCCTTCCGTCAATCCCTTCGCATGAGTTCCCTGCGGCGTGGTAAGTCTCCCGCCTCCAGCTCCTCTTCCACCCCGGGAGCACGCATGGAACCTATCCCAGACCACCCTTCAGAGGAACCACACGATGATGATGATGATGATGATGACGATGATGATGATGAGGATGAGGAAGGTGATGATGAAAATGCGAATTCGTGCAGGTAAGAATCAGAAGGAATTATTGTTTTTATTTTTTTGTGTTTTTTTCGTTGCAGAAGAATCAGAAGGAATTATTATTTTTATTTTTTTATTTTTACTGTCTTGTATATACATTTTTTTCTTCAGTTTTTAATTTTTTTATTTATTTTATTTTTTTATGTGAGTAACAAGCGATGTTATTAAAGACACATAGTAATTTCCATGATATATATTTATTAATTACCATCTTTTACTTAATTGAAAGGCAGTTTATACACACATCTTCTGATATCACGTTTCAGTTATTTTATTTATCATTATCAACATAGAAAAATAACCAGAGAATACATATATCATTATCATCATCATTATCATTATCATTACGCTTTTCCCTTCCAGCTCATAAGTATTGCGCATCACGACTGTCACTTGTCACCCACTTTTTTTTCTTGCTGGCAGCCATGACACTCCGTCTATATTAATTCTCTTCAGGACAGTGAGGGGAAAAGCAACCTCGTCCATTCACCATGTATTGAGCGACAGTGGAATTAATTTGTCGCAATCAGAAGCCATTAGTAACTCAGTCTTCATAAACGTGATTCTAGTTTTTTTTTTAAATTTAATATTCTGAGCAAGGTTTGATTTTGTATTCGAGTCGTGAATCCGAGACTGAAATCGTTTGGTTCGGTGTTGATTATTATTTATTTGTGTTACTAGTTCGTTCTCAGTCTCGGATTATGTTCAGTGAGTGACTATTTTTTTTCATTATTTTTTTTTAACGTTGTATTTCATCCTTAATTATTTTTTTTAGCTTAGCACGAGAGAAAGAGAGAGAGAGAGAGAGAGAGAGAGAGAGAGAGAGAGAGAGAGAGAGAGAGAGAGAGAGAGAGAGAGAGAGAGAGAGAGAGAGAGAGAGAGAGAGAGAGAGAGAGTGTTCTAAACTTTATTGCAACTCAAACATCAAACTTTACTTTACTATAAAAGTTTCCAAGTTCAAGATAAAAGCTGAGAGGCTGAGAGAAAGTCGCCGACCTCTTCCTCTTCTTCCTCTTCTTCCTCTTCCTCCTCTTCCTCCTC
Organism: Cancer borealis; assembly: GCA_036785275.1. Lineage (NCBI taxonomy): Eukaryota > Metazoa > Arthropoda > Malacostraca > Decapoda > Cancridae > Cancer > Cancer borealis. The sequence continues at coordinate 30,480 of JAXIVD010004393.1, read as the reverse complement.
TTCCTCTTCCTCCTCTTCTTTCTCTTCCTTTCCCTCTCACTCTCCTCCTCTTCCTCGTCCTCCTCCTCCATTTTATCATTCCGTCGTCCTCTTCTTCGTCTTCTTTATCAACAATCTCATCTGTCTCCTTCTCACACACACACACACACACACACACACACACACACACACACACACACACACACACACACACACACACACACACACACACACACACATTCCCACGGTTGGTTGGGAAACTCGAGAAGGAACTGCATTTTCCCATCAACACCTCCTCCTCCTCCTCCTCCTCCTCCTCCTCCTCCTCCTCCTCCTCCTCCTCCTCCTCCTCCTCCTCCTCCTCCTCCTCTTCTTCCTCCTCCTCCTGATCGCTTTGTATTTCCCTTGAGTCACAGTAGCTCGAATTTGTCTAACACACACACACACACACACACACACACACACACACACACACACACACACACACACACACACACACACACATCTTCCATCGGTTTGGATTCCATTATTTCCTTCGTCTATAGTCTATTGATATTGGTTTGGAATTGTTTCGTCTTCTATCACTTAAGGAATTATTGGTGTGATGCTTATATTTCATTAGTGTCCCGCCGGCTTATTCTCAACACCCTGCCGCGCCTTGCCTTACCCTGCTGCTCCCCCCTCCCTCCCAACACCCTTCCAAGCTTCCCTCCCTGCCTTCCCTCCCATCCTGCCACGCCTCCCTCTCCTTGCCTTCCATACCCACACCCTTGTGCTCCAGTTAGGTCAAGAAAAACAAGCATAGATACCGAATAACTGTCTATTTTATTTAGTTAACTATTAAAGCTTATCCATTTTTCATCTATATTCAACGTATTAAATGGATAAATCATTCTCTTTTTTCTCATCCATTAAAACTCATCCATTGTTCATCTATTATCAACAGTATTTAATGGATAACTCACACATTTCAGAGAACCCAAAGAAAACGAGCAGTCAGACCCTCTATTGGACTCACTTTCTGGCCTGACCGCCACGCCTTCTCACGCGGCCAACACCTACACCACCACCACCACCACTACCATGGCCCCGTGTGACAGTAGTGTTGAAGCCTCCTCTTCCTCCCCACGCCGGCACCTTCATCGCCCTTCTACAATCCACCCTGGAGGAGGAGGAGGGTCACTTAGTATTCCTAGTAGGACTGAGGGTGTGTGTGGGTCTTCTGAGATTCAAATGTCCCCGCCGCCTTGTAGTGCCACGCCAGCCACTCTTATTGTGTCCACGCATAGTGATAATAAGGTGAGTGTGTGTGTGTCTGTGTGTGTGTGTGTGTGTGTGTGTGTGTGTGTGTGTGTGTGTGTGTGTGTGTGTGTGTGTGTGTGTGTGTGTGTGCGCCCATGTAAATTATATTTGAGATTCGTGACTAGTTTTAATCATTTATAATTTCCTAACAGTTCAAGAAAGGGAGACCAAATAACAAAATAACGTTATATTATATAGATTCAGGGCAGGTTATCTCTATGTATGTTTGTCATATGAGTATCAGCATCAGCCAGTAGAGTTAAATAATGGTTATTTCACTATTTATATTAGACAAGCAAGGGTGAAATACAGTTTGATATTATAGAAATCAGGAAAATAAGGCCAGCTTCGTGTTCAGCATGATCTAAAATCTCTTTGTACCAATTTTCATGAAATTCGGAGGTGTGGAAATTTTCATGAAACTGTAGGGTACACCCTTAGAAATTTTGACATAAATCATATTTTTTAAAATAACTCGAAATGTATGGGGTTTACATAAAAATTGTATAGAATATAAGAGAAAGAGCTGGTGATGCCCGTTATTTTGAGCTATAGTAGAATAAAATCGGAATGTAATTATAGATGTAGGAGTGTAAAGTATTATACGTAAATTTATTGAACAAAATTTAACTTTTCTTCATATATATTAAAGATATTGAAAAATTGAGAACAGCATAAGATAGACAATACTAAACTCCACAAGTTTACTTCCATACAACTTTCCCATTGGACTAATACTTCTGTAGTAAAATTGGAAAACACTTTTTCGGCCTCAATTCCGGCGGAAATTACGGGCCACAAAAATGGAAAATCCAAATATTATAGTAATGACAAAACTAATTTCAGATTCGTGATCAGCATGACCGAGAACCCCTTGGTGCCAATTTTCATGAGTAGCTTTGAAATATTAACAAAATAAATAAATTAACTGAAACTACGCAAACAAAATTATTAGCTTATTTAATATTATTTCTTGATTTCTTTGTTTATTGACGTTTTCTATGGTTTCTAAATTTATTTTTATTATTTTCTGATTTTTCTAAAATGTTTTTGTAATGTTTTGTTTCTTCGTAAGGAAATTAAACTAAAAATGAGAAATTATTTTGACGTAACATTTTCAGTTAGCATTAAAGTTATATAAAATAAATGGGAGATAATGCATTTATTATCTTCAAAATAATTCAAATAAATATAATAAACATATTGGCACCAGTAAACAAAGTCAAATCAGAATCCATGAAAAATACCCAAACTTATACGTACAAAATAATTAGCTTATTTGATATTTTTTCTTGATTGTTTTATTTATTAATGTTTTTTATGGTATCTAAAAAACCAGACTGTACCAGACCAGACCATCATTAGCTCCAGGTCATACATCTATAATGATAATAATTAATCAGTTATTATTAACATTACATTTTATTCTAAAGTGGATTTTTGTTAATAATTTCTTCTTACATTTAGTCATTAATAGTTTCTTTATATTATACGTTTTTTTTTTTTTTATTGAGTTTTGAATGTTTGAGTTATAATTCTTTTTCAGTTCGAGAGTTCGTTCTTCTTTTTATTAATTTAATTTTTTCCTTTAGAATATCATATACACTTGAGCCTTGCCATTACCCTTATCAATGTTGCATCAACGCTCCATTCCTTCTCAATTCCTCTTCATTGTTTTGTTGTTACTTTTTTAAGGGTGTCGTAAACGTTTCCTCGGTTCCTTTAGTGTGAGTATAGTCAACAATTTACCCTTCGCCTTCCTCCTCAGTCTGCCTTCGACGCCCTCCACGTGAACCGCCCCTCGCTCGCCGCCTTTTTCGAGGACCGCAAAACCTCACTGCCACTGTGGCGAAGGAAGGATTCTGTAGCATCTCGGAAGGACTCCAACGCCACCACGGCCTCTAAAACCTCGGAAAGGGTAAGATCCTGCACCTCCTACACCTCCTACACCTCCTCCAGTCATGCATCCCTTATATTAGTGACTTTAATCCTTGTTTCTGTTACTCCTACGTCGGTCCTTCACGTCCATTGTTTTGAGGTCGAGTTTATATATAAATTAAATTAACGCGAGTAACATTTTAGCTTCCCCTTAAACATATCTACAACTCAGCATAATAGAGGACGTATCACAGGCAAAGAGAGTTAAAATAATGACAACTTCACACATCAATTCAGTTTCACTTCAAGCTGTTAAAGGAAGATGTCATATGTCTATTTTTAATCCCCGCGCTCACCCCGCGTCGGACAGCTGGCCACTTGACTTAAAGGATGATGCTACACTGAGCTATAGTCCTGCTGCTGGAGGCTGGGAGGGGGTTGGAGGCTGGAAGAGGATGGTAGAGGGCTGGGAGAAGCTGGGAGAGGTGGGAAAGGATGGAAAGGGCTGGGAGAGGCTGGGAGAAGCAAGGCGGAGGCTGGAAAGACGGAGAGAGGCCTGGGAGAGGATGGGAGAATGCTGGGAGAGGCTGGGAGAGGGACTGGGAGGGCTTTGGAGAGTCTGGAAGAGAGGGGAAGGACAGGGAGAGGGTAGGCGAGTCTGGGGAGAGGATGGAAAGGGTGGGAAGAGCCGAGGGGTCAGCAGGATTTATGGTTAGGATAAATATCGGACGCTATCGATGGAACGAAGAGACAGATGGCGTTAAAACTTTTCGAATATGGGCTGTGAATACGTGTGTGTGTGTGTGTGTGTGTGTGTGTGTGTGTGTGTGTGTGTGTGTGTGTGTGTGTGTGTGTGTGTGTGTGTTTTTATTGTTAGTTATAAATATTTCAGAAAAATCATTCCAACTAATCATAACGTTAATTCAATTGTTATTCTGGTCAGTATTTTCCTTTTTATTCTTCCTCTACACCTTCATCTCACCTCTTAGATATTTATTTCCCTCACGCACTGATAATATTCATCCATATCATCTCCTCCTCCTCCTCCTCCCTCCTCCTCCTCCTCCTCCTCCTCCTCCTCCTCCTCCTCCTCCTCCTCCTCCTCCTCCTCCTCCTCCTCCTCCTTCTCCTCCTTCGGTGACACCCAAAAACCGATGTATTATGACAGTTTTATATTTCCTGCTATTATTTTTTTTTCATCCGTCGTTATAAATCAACATTTCTTCAGCTGTTTGTCAATCAATGTCTCTTTATGTTGTCTAGACTCCACTGTTTTTTTTTTTTTTTTAACCTATTTCTGTTGTTTTTATCTCTGTTTTTTGTTACTTGTCTACCTGTTTTCTTGTGTCTGTTTTTTTTAGTACCTGTTTACCTGTTTATCTGTTATTTCTGTTAACTGTTTATCTGTTTTCTTCGATCTGTATGTTTTGTTTACCTGTTAACCTGTTATTTCTCTTACCTGTTTATCTGTTTTCCTGTTGTTTCTCTTACCTATTTATCTGTTGTTTCTGTTACTTGTTAACGTGTGTTTGCCTTCAGGTCGGGTCCTTCGCTGAGGAGGGTGGCGGCGGCGGCGGCGGTGGTGGTGGTGGTGGTGGTGGTGGTGGTGGTGGTGGTGGCCGTGGTGGTGGTGGAGGACATAACAACATGCGATCCGCCACCTCACTCGACGCTATCAGTCACAACCGCATCTCACATCCAGGCCGGGAGTTCCCTTCACGATCTGCTACCATCTCTACTAGTACGTATTTACCTCCATCTCTCTCTCTCTCTCTCTCTCTCTCTCTCTCTCTCTCTCTCTCTCTCTCTCTCTCTCTCTCTCTCTCTCTCTCTCTCTCTTTTCGTCTTTTTCCATCTTTTCCTTATTTTTTTCCTTGTTTTATCCATTTTTTTCCTTCGTGTTCTCTCTTTTCCTTCTCTATATACTTATTTTCTCTATATTTTTCCCATTATTCCTGTCTTTTCCTCTTTGCTCACCTTTCTCCTTTTTTTCATTATTTTCTCTCATTTTCCCTCTCTTTTCCACTCTCTTTTCTCTGTTTCCCTCTGTTTTTCCACTTTTTTACTCCTCTCCCCTCTTCTCCCCTCTTCTTCCCTCACCTCGACCCTCACTCTCCCCTCCTACGTCTTCTTTGACACCTCTATTTCACTATTTTTTTTATTAATGTTATTATTGTTATTGTTGTTGTTTATGTATTTTATGAATGGGTTGTGTGGTTTATATTTTTCTCTTTTTCAGATTATGGTGTGTGTGTGTGTGTGTGTGTGTGTGTGTGTGTGTGTGTGTGTGTGTGTGTGTGTGTGTGTGTGTGTGTGTGTGTGTGTGTTGGTGTTTTGTTACCGCTTCATGACTGTTTTTTTTTTTTAATCAATGTCGCGTTTTTGTATCTATATAATTTTTGCATTTTTCAAAGTTTTTTTTTTCTTCAATGTCATCTAATTTTCATGGCTTTCAATATATATATTTTTAAATGCCAAATTGTTTTTAAAAATGTCTATTAAATTTAAGAATGTATGTTTTTAAAAGCTTGATTGTGTGAATTATGCGTTGTATGTTGATGTATGTTTGGCTGTGTATGTTATGTGTACATGCGTGTGTGTATGTGTATGTATGTAACCTTTAAACAACCAAAACAATATATATAAAAACAACCTATTGCTGTTTTTTCATAGCTTCAAAAATCGTAATTGGCTTTTTCATATTATTTTTACGATTTTCCTCTTTAAAAAATATATGGAGAAAAAACTCTACATATATTTTAAGGACGATTTCTATTCCAGTCCTGTGTTTATTTTCCTTCTAGGGGGCACTAGTTTATTTTTCCTTTTTTTTTTTACTTAGAATTTTTTCCCGACTTTTTGACCTTGAACTTTTTTCCAGAAGAGCATTTGGAGGAAGTAGCGAGTCAGTCATCAGAATCACTTAACAGTTGTACGTACGATTAGTGAGTAGGCTAATAGGCCTAATTATAATAGTGGACTTGGCTTGAACCTAATAAACTAGCTCTCTTTTTTTTCTTTTTCCGTCTCGCTCTCGCTCTCTCTTTCTCTATCTCTCTCTTTCTTTGTCTAGTATAGATTGTGCTCTGTCCTTTAGTGTATGTGTGTGCGTGTGTGTATGTGTGTGTGCGTGTGTGTGTGTGTGCGTGTGTAGGAGCAGGTCAGATTGGTAGGAATGATAATACCTTTGCTTCTAAACACCTTTAATTAACTCACTAATGCAATCCGGTTCAAGGGCTCGTGATTGTTATTTTAATTGTGTGCGAGACTTGCGAGTGTATTGTTACATTGTTTCAATACTAAGTTTCTATTGATTCACATATTGTTTCTGCTTCTTGGCCAAATGCATAGTAGGGTTAAAACATTTTACCCGCGTGTGTGCTGCGTTCTGTTAATAATTAATTGATGTTTGGTATTCATTAACGTATAGTAATGTGTATTTAAGTTTTTTTTTCTTGTTTTTGTTATATGTGTTTTAGTTCATGATTTGAATTGAGGAAGATTGTGGTTATATGTGTGTACGTGTGTGTGTGTGTGTGTGTGTGTGTGTGTGTGTGTGTGTGTGTGTGTGTGTGTGTGTGTGTGTGTGTGTGTATTTGTTTAACTTTTTGTTCCAGCTTATGTTGTGGTAATTACTTTCTTGTTTCATGATTACTTTCTCTCGGGATAATGATAATGATGATGATGATGATACTTAATCTGTCTCTGGGAACATGTTAGTTAATCTTGAAATCATTGCACTATCAACGCACCGAGACGCACTGGTTTCTACGTACACTTAGAAAACGTCTTTAAACCACAAACTTTCTATGAGACCTCCCTTACCAAGCACTAATATAAAAAAATATATTATATCTCAACAGAAATTTAGTAAAAAAAACGCTATATATGGTTAAAAAAACATTACGTTATATAACATTGAGGCCTTACCTTCTGTCCTCTTTACGTTATGAGGTTTAGGTTAGACTCGCCTCTACCAACATCATATTTCAAAGGGGAAGTGTCCTTAAATTAAGCTACATAACTATAGCACCTCATTCTATACTCGTCTATCTACACCTGCTACAACAGAGTGTAAAGTATATACAGTGTACTTCCCCTTTCCCTCCCGCCCTTGCTGCCCTCTAGCTGCCCTACTCAACAGTATGACAGTAAAGAACCTTCGTCATAGCCTCTTATATTGCCTGTTATAGATTAAAGCTACTCCCTCTATACGTTCCCTTCCCTTCCCTTGTGTGTTCCCAGTGGATAAGAACGATTTTTTGGGGTCTAGTTTGATTTTTAGCTTCTGTAGTGGTGGTGATGGTGGTGGTGGTGGTGGTGGTGGTCTGTGTGTGTGTCTTTATCTTTCTTTCTCTGTTCTTCACGTGCTTGATGTATGTTTCTCTCTCTCTCTCTCTCTCTCTCTCTCTCTCTCTCTCTCTCTCTCTCTCTCTCTCTCTCTCTCTCTCTCTCTCTCTCTCTCTCAGTATTTTCTTCCCTCTAGGTATATTTTCATTGGTATTCCCTCCCCGTGTAGTGTGTCACATTGGGGTTGACAGGCCTTGATTCCTTTCATATTAAGCTTGATTGCATTCCATCAAAGACTATCTGATAAATGTCACCTACCAATCTAATTTGTCCAGTCTTTCTCCTCCTTGTCCTCCTCCTCCTCCTCCCTTTCTTCTTCTTCTAGTCTTCTATCTTTCTCCTGTTTATCTTTCTAACCTCACTCTTCTTCCTCCTCCTCCTCCTCCTCCTCCTCCTCCTCCTCCTCCTCCTCCTCCTCCTCCTCCTCCTCCTCCTTCTCCTCCTCCTCCTCCTGCAACCTAAACAGCCCAAGAACCCCAATTGTCACGTATAGACTAGCTTAAACCCTAATTTTTATACCTCTTCCCTGCAATTATTTTGATGTTACCTCCCATGTCGCCTCGATGTTGCTGCTGCTGATGTTGATGTTGATGTTATTGATGTTGTTATTGATGTTATTGGTGTTGTTATTGGTGTTGTATCTTGTGTTGGGTGTTGTATCCTTGCAGTGTTTCCCAACGCCCACACCCAGCCTGGTTTGTACGGCCAGAAACAAAAGCCATACACTCTCGACACCCTTGCACCAGGTAATTCCCTCCCTCCCTGCCCCTACACCTCTCCCCTTCCCTCCCTACACCTCCCTCCACCTCCCTTCCTCCCTCTCTCCCTTGTTCCTACCTGTCCCCAACACTTCACATTGACAAACTATGCTACCTGCGCCTCACCTCACCTTGCCTTGCCTTCCTTACTTACGTTATACTTATTTTTACGGCCTCACTCACTCCCTAGAAGTTTTTTTTTATAATACTCACAAAAACTAATAATATAAACAGTATAATTTTCTTCCTTTTACCGTCATGGCTTCTATCATTTCTTCCTTTGAGTTATTTAATCATTATTAGCAGCTTCGTCTTTCACACACTTCTAATAAGACGAGAAAATCCTTGGAATCTACTGAGACGTCTCCTTTAGATTAATTCAAAGCTTCAGAAAGGTGCCTCATTTCCATTCATCTTTCCATCTAATTTTCTGGGTCTTTACGGCAGCTACCCTTTCACCCTTACTGCTACTGCTACTACTACTACTACTACTACTACTACTACTACTACTACTACTACTACTACTACTACTACTACTACTACTACTACTACTATTTATCCACTTTCGTTTTTGTCACATACCTTCTTTTTCTGTAAAGATTCAACGGTGACTATTTTTTTTCCTGTAGTCCTTCTTCTCTTTCTCTTCTTCTACAGAATTTCCTCCCTGGATTTTCTCGGTATTAGGAACAGAAGATTAGCGGAGATTTTTACCCTCTTCCAGTTGTCCATTCTTTTCTTTTTTTCTCTTTCTGTCTCTTTCTTTTTCCTTCAAGTGATTTTCTCTGTATCTCTGTATCTCTCTGTGTATCTCTTCCTCTGTTTCTGTATTACTCTCTCTCTCTCTCTCTCTCTCTCTCTCTCTCTCTCTCTCTCTCTCTCTCTCTCTCTCTCTCTCTCTCTCTCTCTCTCTCTCTCTCTCTCTCTCTCTCTCTCTCATCACTTAGGGTCTTAGTGTGTCTCCCTTTCGCTAATCCCCATTGATCTATGAGTATCTAAATCCTAACAGTCCTCTTCTCCTTCCACCCCATTCCTCGCACCATTCCTTCCTCCCATCACTTCCTCACCTCACCTCACTACCCCTTCCTCCCTCACCTCTCATCCTCACACACAACACACACACCTTTAGGACAACACAAATACCTAAATTCATGTTTAATTATATAACTAAACATGAATACTTAGTTTTTATTCCAAGGACATTTAACCTTTTTTTTTTTTATTGCTGTTTATAATTCAATATTTCAAGGTCTTGTGTTGTCCTGATTGTCCTCAACTTGTCCTTAACTTGTCCTCTGAAAATGTGTATTGGAAGCATGATGTGTGAATGTAATTGCATGTTCTTAAAGTGTCTAAATTTTCCCCTCATATATATTTTTTTGATCTTAACTGTCCTTATCTTCTCACCTTTCACCCTTTAAAACAGTCATTCTTGTCTAGATTATTTCCCCCATTCCCTGCCCAGTGTACGTACGTGTAAGTTATTGAGATCGTGTGTCGTGTATTTTTTGACATAATCCAGAGAGTGAGTACAGTAGTGTTGTTAGTTGGTGATTTACAGAGGTGTGAGGTGAGTGGATGTGTGTTGAGGTAATTCATATGTCGCTGCAGCTGTGAGTGAGGCTTGAAATTCATGTTATGCAGCTGTGAAGGGAAGTCAGAGTAAGTCAGTAGTAATGTAGATGCAGTTAGAAATGACTTATGTATATCACGGTTTTCATCTCTTCAATAAATTAATACATACATATGCATTAACCATAAAATGTATATGAATTTCAAATATTTTACCTATAAACCCACATCCTCTCACCTCACACAAGAAAAAATATAGATAGATACAATATATAAACCATAACAAGGCTAAAAATAACATGTCAATCTGTATTATATATTGAAAAGTAACACGCATTTTTTCCTTCTCCTCGCTACAACCAGCACGTAACAACATACTCAAGAATTTTCCCAACGCCTCCTCTGAATCGGATCTCTCCCGTTACCGCACAAGGCTGCCGGGACGAGACCGTAAGAGTCCTTCCCTGAGTAACCTGACAGCAGACGGCATTAGACACAAGGTAAGAGAGGAGAGGGACAGTATAAGAAGGGAGGTGGTAAGGTGAGAATAGAGGTAGTATAGGTGTAGAAGGGAGTGAAGGGTTGGTTAGAGGTGTTTATATAGGATTTGTGGGGAGTAATGAGTGTAGGTGTGTGTTATGATTTTTTTTGTTAATTTATTTTCTTCTGTTTTTATATTAGTTTTTTTTTTATTATTGTTTATTTAGTTCTTGTTCTATTTTATTGCGTTTTATATCTTCTTTTTTCTTTCCTTTCCTTCTAATTATCCTGCTATCTTCCTCTTCTCCTCATTAATTTCCTGCGTTAAACTCTCTTCTAATAGCCTTTTTCCTTCTCATTTTCCTCCTTTTCCCTCCTAACTCCCTCCTTAATTTCCCTTCCTTAACTCTCTCTAATAGCCAAGTTTTGAGGGAAAATAACAAATGAATTTAATGACTTACACTAATTCCACCAAATTACTCGTCAATTGGAAACCTAACCGTGACAAATTAAGACGAAGAGGGGAAGTAGGAAGAACATGCAAGGAAAAGGAAGGAAAGGATAATAAGTGAAGAAGGATAGAGAGTAGGACGTCCTTTTAGCTATCCTTCCCTCGTAAATAGGATCTCTTATGTGTGGGAAGCGAAGAAGTAGAAGTTATAGGAGGAGAAGGACACTGGGAAGGAGGGATGAAGGGAAGGAAGGAGAGAAAAAAGGATGTATTTAGGATTATATGGTGTGTGTGTGTGTGTGTGTATGTGTGTGTGTGTGTGTGTGTGTGTGTGTGTGTGTGTGTGTGTGTGTGTGTGTGTGTGTGTGTGTGTATTCTTAATTACGTTCATTTCCACGTCTATGTATCTGTTAATTACTCTCTCTCTCTCTCTCTCTCTCTCTCTCTCTCTCTCTCTCTCTCTCTCTCTCTCTCTCTCTCTCTCTCTCTCTCTCTCTCTCTCTCTCTCTCTCTCTCTCTCTCTCTCTCTCACACCCACATTTCCTCCCTATCCCTAATCACAAAGATCTTCCTCTCTTCCTCTTCCTCTTCCTCTTTCTTCCTCTCGTGACCTGAACCACTCTGTCTCATTCCCAAGAGAATTCGACCTTGTAGCCAATACTAAAGGTTCCATTCTCTCTCTCTCTCTCTCTCTCTCTCTCTCTCTCTCTCTCTCTCTCTCTCTCTCTCTCTCTCTCTCTCTCTCTCTCTCTCTCTCTCTCTCTCTCTCTCTTTGTGTGTTTGTTTACAGATAGGGACAATAATACAAAAACATTTTCCTTAACTGTATCGAGGAAAGTTGTTTTTTTATTTCGTATTTTTGAAACAGAATTTATGAAAAGTTTGGATGGAAAGAAAAAGAAAAGAAAAGAGAAATAAGAAGTAAAAGTTTGATAAGGTAACTGGTTCATCTTTTTTTTCTTTTTTTCAGTAGAGACAAGTTCAAGAAAATAAATAAAATTCATTCATTTGTAAACTGTTCTTTTTTTTTTTTTTTTTTTTTTTTTTTTTTTTTCCGATGCTCTCTGCGTATCGCCTCAGTTAGTCTTTTTTTTTTTTTCATGTCCTTCGATTTTTCCATTTTCCTTTTTTTTTCCTTTTTATTACTGCATGTTTTTTTTTTTTTATCTTCCGATGGCGAGCCTCTCCCTATCCTTTCCCCTTCCTTCTGTTTCCTTTCCCTCCCTTTCCATTTCCTTCCCTTCTGTTTCTCCTCACTTACCCACCACCTCTCTCTCCCTTCCCTTCCCCTCCCTTCTCTTTCCTCTCATGCCCCTTTCCCTTTCTTTCTCATCATCCTCCCTTTTCCACTCCTCTCCTTCCCTCACTTCTCTTCCACTCCCCTTCCCTTCCCCTCCCTTTTCATTTTGTTCCCCACTCTTTGCTCTCACTTCCCCTCCCTCTCCTCTCTTCCCCTTCCCTTCCCTGGACACCAATGTTTGCTGGCTCACAAGACGTGTTTTCCGCCTTTGTTCAACATGCTGTAGTTGACTCTTTTATTGATACAAATATGGAGCCTCGCCAAAAACCAGGAAACAAAGGCAAGAGTAGTGTAGGGTGAAGGATAGAGAAATGGTTTGACCTCTGAAATAAAGGTAAAAAAAAAATGTAGAGAAATATTTTGACAAAGAAACGGTTAAAAAAAGTAGTGTAGAGTGAAGGATGGAGAAATATTTTGACTCCTGAAGGGAAAAAAAAAAATGTTTCAATTGTTTTTAAGTTATATTTTATTCTTACTTTGTTTGTATTTATTATTTTTCCTCATCTTTTTCCACCTTTTCTTTCCTCCTTTACCGTCATTCTGTAACTGATCTCTCTCCCCTCTTTTAGTATCTCTTAGTTTCTCATACCTACTCCTTCCTCTCTTATTTGTTTCCCCTCACACACTTACCTATCACTTTCTTCCCCTCACTTCCCTTAACTTTCCATCACTTCCCTTCACTTCTCTTCCCTTCCTCTCACTTCCCCTCACTTCCCCTCACATCCATCAGCAGCGTCAACCTTTTCCCTCTAACCCCTCGTCCTCATCCCCTTCCGCTTCAAGTCACTGGGATGCGAGCCGCCCATCCTTCCCCTCACTAAGTCCTCCTTTCCCCTCACTCTAGGCTTTACGACTTACTGTAACCTTTCCTTCCCCTCTATATAAGAACCACTTCCCCTCTTCGTCTTCGTTCGCATCCTCGTTTGCTTGCTTTCTTTACCTTTTGCTTCCCTGGTTTTCCTTTGCCTGTTCATTCTTTTCCTTTTCCCTCTCCTTCTTCTCCTCCTCCTTCTTCGTCTCCTATGGCCTTCTCAGTCCCGCTTTCCGCCTTCCAAGTCATCCATCAGAGAGGAAACACTTGGCTTGCACGCTGTCCTGCTCTTGGACTTGTTACGGTTCGTTCAGCCTTGTCCCCGAGCCAAAAGCAGCAGGAAAAAATTGAATATAAAAAGATGAAAAGTTTCCCTCCCCAAAACCCCGAGTCTCGACAGCTGGAAATAGATAATAGTTGACGTGTAAATGAACATGTATTGATAGGTAGATGAAATATAATAGAGAGATGCATATATTGTCTATTCAGAAATGTACTCAGCTATCCTCCTCCTCTCCTCCCTTCTCCCTAACCCCCTAAAGCACATAGAAAATGCTTCTGGGGTTCAGTACAGCGTGTCCAAAGTGTCACAACTTCTTTTGAAACGGTGGCATTTTTACAACACTTTCTCTATGAAGGTTGTCAAGACTATTACTGTTTTTGCTGCGATAGACAGGTTTCTAGTGGCGTTTATTGGGCGTAGACAGGGAGGGAGAGAGAAGCAGATAGAGAGAGAAGGGGGGGGGAAGAAGTAGAGAGAGGGAGAGAGAAAGTAGAACAATGACAGCAGCTTACGTGAAAGTGGTGTGTGGGAAAGCCTCCTGAGACAGCTTATAGTCGCCCTTTTGTTCCCTTCATTTCTTATTCTTTATAGCAAATTGTTCTCTAGTTTTCCTTGCCGCACCAAGTAGTTGACCGCGAGCTAGTCTTATACGAGGGAGAATATGTGTGTGTGTGTGTGTGTGTGTGTTCTTTTTTTCGTTCTCGTGGCTGTTAGGGTTCCAGTCCTCATAACCTGGATTTGAGTCCCTTTCCCTCCATTGCTTTTGTACCTCGCCCACCCCCTACCTCCCCGCCCCCAGTGTCCCCCTCATCCCCTTGGACTTCAGTGATTGAACGTAAAAATCCCAGATGTTCCCCTTCTCCCGGAACCCTTTGACGTCATGAATATTTATGGTCACCCACGTATGATTTTTTCTCCTCTTCTCTTCCACAGTTTTGTTTTTTCTTTATTCCGTTTGTCCGACTTTTATTTTTTTTGGTGTGACTCGATGTGTTTTGTTTTATTTCTAGGTTAGATTTTTATTGTTATGTTCCCCATCAAATGTTTCTCAATGTCTCGGTGTATTGAGGGAGCTTTAGAAGACGTTAAGGATGGCGTGGTGTCCTCCCGCATTCTCAAACGTGGAGGAGGTTTGGGGCAGCGTTTTTCGGGATGTAAACGCGTGTTCACTCTGGTATATCCCTTCCCCCGTCACTCCTTTATACATGAGTTCAGGCCTCAATACCAGCCCTCCCTCGCACACCTGCCGATACGCACCTGGCCTATATGAATTGGTTTTTACTCGCTTGACTGTTCTCTGTAGATTTTTTGGGGGGTATAGGTTTTTCTTCTATATATTTTTCAGTTTTTATTTCGTATTTTGGGTCATGTGTCTTGTTGAGGTGAGGAAATTTGTGATTTTGTGACCGTTTGAATTTTTATTTTATCTAACCATTAAAGAATCAATATTATAAGTTTGTATATGTATATTTTCCTATTTTTTATTGTGTTTTTTTACTCATACATTTTTATTCCCTCCAGTTCTCCTTTCAAGACCCAAATGCAGCCAAAGGACTCTTCCCCAACGCCTCAAAAGGACACCAGAAGATTGACAAAGTAGCGCACGTCGGGCAGGTGGTGAGTACCCTTACTTATACCTGCCTTATGGTCCCCTCTTGGTCCCCTTGTGGTCCCCTTGTGGTCCCCTTGTGGTCCCCTTGTGGATTCTTGAGTAGTGTTCCCTTCAAGATCCTGACTCGCCTCTGTTTTCTCTGTTGAGGCTCGTACTTGGTAGTAGGTATTCTATTTTGTGATTTATTTTACAGTTTATTTATTTTCTGATGCTTCGAAGGTGAGTGTTTATGTAAATTAATACGTGTTTGTTGTGATTTTTCTGTATATGTATTTTTCATCTTTATCAAGGAAACGATGTAATTTTTTTCTTCAAAGTGGAAAGTTTACTAATGTTTGTAAATAGTTTTGCAATCGGGTATCGTAAAAAAAAAAATGGTGGGGGGAGGGATGTTTACTTATGTATTGGAAGCATAAGTACGTGAATTTCCAACAATCTTAAGTCTCTTTTTTAACATAACTAAATGATCTTCTTCAATTTCTAATACTAAGTTATCGTCTGCAATGCAATTAATCGTCTGTGATGTGAAGTTTTACAATATCTTCCTCGATCTTAGAGTTGGTATTGATTGACGGTATGTTAGAGTGACTCATAGAAGACCTTCGTTTTCTGTGAAGAGTGAGAAAGTTGGCAACGAAAATAAGCTGAACCGGGGGACTACGGGATAAAAAAAGGCGATAGAGAGAGAATAAGAAAAAACAAAACAATGAAAACAAGAAAATAGAAAACAAACTACAACACATACGACTCAAACAAGGAAGGATATTATAGCATCCTTAACTTAGCATGGTAGGATCCCGTCTCGTAGGACCCCATACATATCCTTCCCCATAGATATGAAAGGCACTCTATCCTCCCAGCCTTGTACCGCCCCTAGAGAACGCCCCCGAACATGGCATTCCGTGAAATAATACTGTACAGACACGCACAGACAGGAGGAGGAGGAGGAGGAGGAGAAGGAGAAGGAGAAGGAGAAGGAGAAGGAGAAGGAGAAGGAGAAGAAGAAGGAGGGGGAGGAGGAGGAAGGGGCTGCTCAAGGTTACTTCAAGGAAATCAAGGAATTTTATGGAAGGAAAATCCGTTTAGATGGAGTTGGAAGGTTCTATGATCCTAGGTTTACTTTTTTTTCTCAATGGGCTGTTTGTTCTTCCTTCTCCTCCTCCTCCTCTTCTTCTTCTTCTTCTTTTCCTTCTTCTCCTTCTTTTCCTCCTCCTCCTTCTTTTCCTCCTCCTCCTATTTCTTCTACTTCCTTCTCTTCCTTCTCCTTTTCCTTCCTTCTCCTCTTCCTCCATTTCTTTCTCCTCGTTTATATCCATTCCCTTATTCTTATCTTCCATACGTTTTGCCTTCCTAAGCCTTTCCTCTTTCTCTGTTATTTTTATTTGGTAACTGACTTCCTTCAGTTTCCTCATATTTTTTCTATTTTTTTTTTTATAATTTTTTACTTAGAGTGTATGTATTAATATTTTTCTTGACTGCTCTTAACTTTTTCTTTGTATTTTTCATCTATTTATCTTATTTATTTTTTCTATTTCATTCTTCTTCTATCGTATCTGATTCCACATTATATACTTATTTATTTTTTTAAATTCTATTTCCTCCTTTCTTTTTTTCTTCTATTTTATCTTTACCGGTACCTATGTATGTATTTATATATGTATTTATCTTTGTGTGCGTTTTTGTGTACTCGTATGTATGTTGAAAGAGAGAAAAAAAAGAGAAAGAGAATAAGGAGAGGATAGAAAAATAGTGGGAGGGAGATGGAGGAGACAGGTGAGAGAGATAAGAGAGGGAGGGAAGGAAGGCAGAGAGAGGGAGAGGGGACCCAGAGAGAAACAGAGAGAGGAGGGAAGACAGCGGGGAGAGAGGAAAGGAAAGAAAAGGAAAGCGAGAGGAAGGGAGGAAGGGATGCAAGGGAGAGAGAGAGAGAGAGAGAGAGAGGAGGAAAGTAAAGCAGAGAGGGAGGGATTCAAGAGAGAGAGAGGGAAGGAAGGAAATCAGAGAGAGAGGTAAGCAGGGAGAAAGAGAGGTAAGCATGCAGGGAGGGAAGGGAGGAAGGCAGGCAGGGAGGGAAGCAAAGCAGGGAGAGAGAAGGTAGCAAGGCAAGTATTACTCCGTAGCACACTTTTCATCAAGGTAAATGTCAATACTCCTTCTCAATCTTGGCTGTGAAAGAGTTCAAGTCCATACACATCATTTTAACTCGAGTACAGACACAACATCACTTCCTTCTCTTTCCCTCTCCTTCTCTCTCCTCTCCCTCTCCTTCTCTCCCTCTTCCTCCTTCTCTCTCTCTCTTTCCTCCACTCCACTATCCTCTCAGTCCTCTTCCTAGACTTACCTGCAATTCTCTCTCTCTCTCCTAAGAATTCCTTCCACTTACTCATTCATATCCAAGAACTCACCACTTCCCTGCTGCTCCTCTTCTTCCTCCTTCTTCTACTCCTCCTTTTATATTTTTTCCTATGTCCTTATCGTTTTTTTTATCTTCTATGTGTTATTCCTCGTTCTCTTCTAGCCTTTCCTCTTTTTCATCTGTTTCTTCTATCCATTCCTTGGCCTCATAAATATTTCCCTGGCTTTTTTACCTTCTAATTAGTCCTTTTACTTCTATAGACTCTCTCTCTCTCTCTCTCTCTCTCTCTCTCTCTCTCTCTCTCTCTCTCTCTCTCTCTCTCTCTCTCTCTCTCTCTCTCTCGCTCTCGCTCTCGCTTTATTCCTTCCTATTCTTCCTCTTTTTTCTCCATCCCTCATCTATCTCTTCATCCCACACACTCTACATCCCTTTCACTCCCTAGCCTTAGCTTCCTTCAACCCTGACACACTCCATCACTCCCTCAGGACCCGCGCCAAAGATTCCGAGGCTCACAGATGGAGGCTAAGATGAACGAGTGTGATGAGGTAGATTTACGAGGGTGCGTGACTGTGTGTGTTACCGCCTTAGGGGTCAGAGTAGGAATGACACGCACTCTAGGGACCGCTAGTAGTGGGTACCTAGCTAAGAAAGGGACACAGGAACACAGTAAAAGGAGGGTGTGTGTGTAGGGAGGTAGTGAGGGAGGCTGGAAAGAGGCAGTAAAGAATATACGTGAGATGACTTAGGTTTTTGAGGCAATTATCAACACTGGATTGTTTACGAGAGGAGGAGGAGGAGGAGGAGGAGGAGGAGGAGGAGGAGGAGGAGGAGGTGGAGGAGGTGGAGGAGGTGGAGTAGGATGGAAAATGGACAAAAGAGAAAGAAAAACAAGAAAAGGAACTAGCAAGGAAGGACAATCGTCTTTTCCCTTTATAGTTTAAGAGGACAAATAGGGAAGGAGACAGGGCCAGAGTTTTCTTATTTAAATCTAAGAGTAAATCATCGTCTGTCTTGGAGGAGAACACGAAAGAATAATGGAGTTGGTAGGAGGGACTTCTCTATCGGCAAATTCATCCTCCTTTGGCGTTTGAACCTCCCTCTTCCTTTATATTTAAATGCATCTCTTTATCATCGTCTTTTTGCAACATGAGGCGATCTTGAGGTGAATTGATGAAGCGATCACAGGACGTAGAGTGCATTTCGATTTCCTATATTCTATTCAGTCTGGCTATTTATATTCTTTTTATTCTTTTGTGTTCATGGGATTTATTATTTATTATTATTTTTTTGTTGTTCTTTTGTTCTTTTTCTTTTTTCTGTTTGACATTCTCGGCATCCTCTTCCTCCTCCTCCTCCTCCTTTTCCTCCTCTACCATTACTATTATCACCATGGCCACTTTTACCAGAATCTGTTTTTCTTCCTTTCCTCCTCCTCCTCCTCCTCCTCCTCCTCCTCCTCCTCCTCCTCCTCCTCCTCCTCCTCCTCCTCCTCCTCCTTCTCTTCCTCCGCTTCAGCGTCGTTCTCTGATCAGTAAGTAGCTTGTTTTCTTTTGTTCTCTACATTGGAAACAATTTGAGTAACGGTTGAAATGTTGTTTTGTCCCGTGTGTGTGCATGTGCGTGTGTGTGCTTGTGTGCGTGCGTGTGTGTGTGTGTGTGCGTTGTTTTTATAGCTTTAGTAAGTTTCTTCGAGTGAATGCATTGATATTTCTTACTCGTAAAACATTTTGTAACCCAAGAGTTTGATTTGTAGTTAAATGTGATACCAGAGTCCGTAGAGATTTCACCGATTTCACAGTCTTCTTAGGAACGTATTCTTTCACGTTATTTGCCCGGCGTTCCACATGGCTAGTTCTTTTTTAAAACAAACACGGAGGTCTTTATGGCATTTTCGCTATTGATCTGCGAGTCTTTCGTTGTGAAGTGTTGTTGCTGCGTGTGGCAGCGCGGTGGGAGGCGGTACGAGCGCTGCCAGGAGGGGCCGGGCGCGTGGAGCAGAGTGTGTGGTCAAGGTGTTGGTGTGAGAGTCAAGGTGTGCGATACTGCTCCCTGATTCTTTGCGGCTGATTACAGGTGTTGATTGCCTAGCTGTGGATCCTCTGGTGTGGCTGGTGAGACGCCCCAAGTTAACGGTGTTCCCCCGTAATGAAGTATATAGTTTATGAGTGGAAATGTGTGTGTGGGGGAGAGTTAGTGTTGGTGTTAGTGGTGGTGTTGGTGGTTGTGGTTGTGCTGACTCTTTTCACCGACACATGGGTGACCTCAGCTGATGGGTCACATGCCCACACGCCCCCAGGAAGACTTGCACAGGACCCCGCCCTTCCCGTGGTGCCGGCAGGGATGGGCGAGGTGTTAGGTAAGGGGCGTGGCTCTGCCCGCCCCTCACCTCCCAGGTAGGCACCCACGGCCGCCCCAGTCCACCTCCTGACGATGCGGGCGTGAAGGGAGGTGGTAGCCGCCCTTCAAGGTGCTCAGAACCCCACCGAGTGTGTTCTGAAGCACCACATGACGGCCTTCGAGGAACACCTTCAGTACCTAACACTCGAGGTGGTAATGGTGATGAAGAAACAAGAGTGAACATTTAGCTGAGTCTCCCCTTAGTGTCCCTTCACCATGACGCGCGGTATTACTCATTTGACACCGCTGGTTGCCCTGTGTTGACTCCGTTTATGTTTGCTGCATCTTATGTCCCGAGTCAGAGGCGCCTCGAGGCTACTGAACGGTGTAGAGAATGTTGATCAAAGGCAAACAATCAAACAAACTTAATTTTCATGCCGTGGGGTGTATGTACAACTAGGAGGAGGAGGAGGAGGAAGGGAGAGGTAAAGGAGGAGAACGAGGAGGAAGTGAAGGAGAGAATATTTAGGGCGTCAGACTCACAACTGGTGATATTGATCCAGTGTGAGGTAGTTTGATCCAAGTCTCATCACACACCTCACCTGCCTTCATAACCTCATACTTCAGGTGATATCAGACCATCAGCTTATAAGTGTCAGGTGTTTGCAGGAAAGTCATGGGATGGTGGAGGATTAACACACCTGCAGCTTTTGAGATTAGAGGTGTTTTGGTGGCGTGTGTGTTTGTGCGTTTGTGTTGATGAGGTTGTCAAGGGATTGTGAGTGTGGAATGAGGTTTAGAATGTGTGTATATGTAGTTGGATTCGGTTATAGAGGATTGGTATTAGGTGTTAGTGTTTCGTATGTATTGAAAGCGAAAGTTTATATAGTTTTAATGCTACTTAAGTATAATATTAAATTATTATTGTGATGTTACGTATAAGTTGGTCATTCTTCTCTCTCTAGATTGCTTTCCTTATTTTCAGTTTAATTATCTCTCCCGCCACGTACTGTTTGCACATTCCTCTCACGTCAGTCACACATCTACTCTCCTTCCCCAGGCATCCACCTCACATATATTCCCTCACTCTCATTCCTCAAATTGCACTCCCTTTTGCCTCTCTTTCCCACATTTTTTCCACTCTTTTTCACTTTCTTTTCCCTCATTCCTCATTCTACGTGTTCCTCATTCCACATTTCTCATATTTCTTCTTCTTCACCTCACTTTCTCCTTCTTCCTCCTCTCATGTTTTTCACCCTCCCTTCCCGCTACTAAATCCCGCTCGATAAGTTTTTACTAGCTTACAAATCCATACTTACACTATATTTCACTCCCTCACTTTCACTCCTCGTTCTAAAATCCTTTACTCACCATCCCATCCTCTCCTTCCCTCATATTCTTCACTCTTACCTATCTCTCTCATTCTCTTCTTCCTTCGTATAAAAATTACCATCGTTTCTCTTTCGTAATTTTCCGCTCATCCTACACTCTAAATTGTCACTCCACTCTCCTGAATGTACTCCTTTTCACTCCCTTTCCCTCTACTCGTAAACAAACACCTCTTCATTCCCTCTCCCCACACTCTTGAACGCACTCCTCTTCACTCCCTCTCTAGCATCCACAGAGGCATTCCATAGACAGTCATTTGTCTCATCACCGTTAGTAATAAGAAGCTGCCTTGTGTAGATCAACTAGCCTCTTGCAGCTTCCTTACCTTATTGTCTTACATTCTTATGTGTTAATAATGTCAATGAGTCTTACCTTACCTTACCTTACCTAACCTTAACTACCTTGCCACCCTAACCTACCGTAATTTACCCTACTCTACCTTGCCTTGTCCTGTCTCCCAGCCGCTGGAATCACTAGTAGTTTCCGTGAATTAAGGAACAACTCTTAACCCGGAGCCGGTGTGATGTGGGGTCGCCTCTGCCGGTTTAGTCTCATGTGTAAAGTTTGATAGCTTTTCCGGCCGGATTTAACCGAATGCGAATGTAATTATTTTGAACTTTTTGTTAGTTTTTTTTAAATTCTTGTAGGATGGAATTTTTTTGTGTGTGTAGGAGGCTATGTATCTGTTTTTTTCGATGTTATTTTATTTTTTTTTGGTTCGACTGTGGTGTTGTATGTGTGTTTGTGTTTTTTTTTTTTGGTATATTATTTTTTGGTAGTTATTTCTTGTAGTTTTTCTGGCGTTCTTGTTGATGGTGGAAGCGAATACAATACATTGGTAATATATTTTTTTCTCTCTCTATCTCTCCCTCTCTCTCTTTCTCTCTTTCTATCTCTTCTCTCTTATTTTACTAGCGTGGAATTCGATGCTTGTCGCTGGTAGTTGAGTGTTGCTTTGAGTTTAATTATTTATAAACGAACTGAATTATCTATCACTGTGTGTGGAGAGTTTATAAGGCGACGTAACTATAATAATAAAATACCTAACTCACTTTAACACATAATCACTTACAAAAAACGTCATATAAATAGATAATAAAATAATAAATACAAAATAAAGTAAATGCTTAACACACCATTAAAAAAATCGTCTCAAGTATAAAATAACAATAATGAAATATAGATAAGAATAAAACGTATATGATACAGGTACATATATAAAGGTCACAAGAATAACTCGTCCTTGAGACCTTAACAGTGACCTTATAAACCCTAATTGCCCTTTCCCTCTTATTTTTTTTTATAGTTTATATTTGTATCTAATTCCTTTATATCTTGTTACTGAGTGGAATCTGTGAGTAATTTTCTATCTAACTTTATCAATACTAAGAGTCATTTGTTGTAACTTAGTATTTCTTTCCTTTAATTCTATCTCATCAAAACTTTTATACTCTCCCTTCCTCTTCTATCCTCTGGCTCCCTAAACTTATGTCATCTACCTTTTTCCTGTCCTCCCTTCTCTCTCTTTATCACGTTCTTCACTGCTTACCCTCTTTCTCTCTCTATCTCTTACAGTCCCTCACGATTTTTTATTCTCTCTCCTCCTTCCAATGTTCCTCTCTTTCCTTTCTCCTCCAGCCCGTCCCTTCCTCTAGCCTCGCCCTCATTGCTTGTTCACACACCCTTTCCTCTTTTCGTCGCCGTTGCTGCCAAAGGAAATGCCTCAGTCACTTGTCTTCCTCCTCCTCCTCCTCCTCCTCCTCCTCCTTCTCCTCCTCCTCCTCCTCCTCCTCCTCCTCCTCCTCCTCCTCCTCCTCCTCCTGGTTCTGTCCACGCGTCACTTCGTCCTGAGTGACAGCCAGGACTCAGTATGTAGGATTGCGATTTCAAGTTCCTATTTAATTCATTGTGGCAAGTGAAGAGATAAATGTTTCCTTGTGTACTGCTACTACTACTGTCACTGTTACTACTACTACTACTGCTGTTACTGCTATTACTGCTACTGCTACTGCTACTACTACTACTACTACTACTACTAATAATAATAATAATAATAATAATAATAATAATACTGCTTCTACTACTACAAATTTTAATCAGTCGCTGTGTTATTTAGTTTTTATTTTGTATTTTTTCAACCATTTCTTTGGGTGAATTACCTCAACATTTTTTATTTCCTGAATGAAATTACCTTTTGTTCTCTTGGGATTATTGTTGTGTAATCTGTTTACCTTTATGATCAGGAAATGGAGTCCTTCCCTTCCCTTGCCACTACCGCAGCTTGTAATAAGTGCGGTGTGTTTGTTTCCGCGGTAAAAATACAACCACTTTTTGGGTGATGAAAGGTGAGCGGTGGTGTGTGACGGGCGGTAGACAGAAAGAGAGGCAGATAGACAGACAGACGCCTACCTCACCCCCACCCTTTCACACACACACACACACACACGCACACACACACACGCGGATGCTCGTAGATTAATGTTACCGTTGTTATTTGTCGTTGTTTTTGTTATCATTACACAGTATTAACCTACTTTTAAAAATATGTCAATTCATTTACATTAACATAATCTGGAATTAACGTTATTTTTTCACATAAAGGCATTGGATTTTTTTTAAATTGGCTATTTATATATAAATAAATATAGACGAACAACCAATTTCATCTACATAACAAGCAGGAATAGAAGGAATTCGATGTAACTATTATCGCAAACTTGATCGAATCCTAAATATATAGATGTAAAGAAATATAAACGTAACAACCGATTCCAAATATATAACAAGAAGGAATTTGAAATAACTTATCGCAAACTTTATTGAATCCCAGATATGTGTATGTATATGTACGTGTATGTGTGTGTGTGTGTGTGTGTGTGTGTGTGTGTGTGTGTGTGTGTGAGTTCGTGTGTGTGTGTGTGTGTGTGTGTGTGTGTGTGTGTGTGTGTACCTGGCAACAGCTGTATTTGATGGCTTTGTAATAGAATCAAGCTCAGTGGTTGGGTAATGTGGTTAGGTTAGGTTTGCAGGGTCAGGATCTGTTCTCGTGGTGTTGGTGTTGGATCCTCTTTCATTTCTTCGTGGGGAAGGTAATCCAATTTTCACTTAGCCTTCAAGTTAGCGATGTGTGGAAAAGGTGGTAATGCATATCCTGTTTTCTGTTGTCTCTCGTCTTCCCTTTTTTCTGTTTGTGGCTCTGTTATGTTTTTTTCCCGTTTTGGTGCCTATTCCTGTTTTTCTGTTTGTTTTTTTTGTCTCCTGTTGGTTTTTTTTTTTTTTTTACTTATTCTGTATCTGTTTCCTGTTTTGTTTTCTTTATTTAAGTTTTTTTTTTCTATCTATTTCGTGTTTCTATATATATCCTAATTTTCTGACTATTTTTATTTTATTTTTTCCCCCCAGGTTTGTCCTCCTCAAAGTTTCCTCAAAGGGTTTAAACGTCACCTTTCAACGTCTCATTTGTCTTCAGTTTTTTCCCCTCACTTTCTATTCAAGTCTTTCTTCCTTTTCCTTTTTCAGTCTTTTTTTAAAACTATTTTTCTTTCACATTAATTCAATCATTTAATTATCCACTATTTCCTTTTATTCTTCCTTTTATTTATTCTGTTTTCATCATTTTTTTTCCTTTTCCTTCTCTGGTTCTCATCTTTATTGACAATTCTTCTTTCTCCCCCTTTTGCCTTCCTTCTAAACATACATCTTTCAATACTTCTCTTGTTTTCTCCTTTTCTTTCCTCCTGCTTCTTTCTTTCTTTCTTTCCTTCCTTCCTTTATTCTTTCCCTACATTTATTTCCCTCATTCGCCTTATAACCTTATTTATAACTATTTATTTTTATCTATGTATTATTTTTATTAATTTATATTCTCTCTATTTCCTTCCTTCATTATTTTTTTTGTGTCATTCTCAAAGATTTATTATTTTTCTTTAATTTCTCTTATTCTTTCTTTTATATTTATGTCATTTTTTTCATTTTTATGGGTTATTTATTTTCTTTTATTTCCATTCTTCCATCTCATATATATTCTGTTTGCATCTTTTCTCTCTCTCCTCCGCCCTCCCACACATACTTTTTTTTTTTTTTTCTCTCTCTCTCTCTCTCTCTCTCTCTCTCTCTCTCTCTCTCTCTCTCTCTCTCTCTCTCTCTCTCTCTCTCTCTCTCTCTCTCTCTCTCTCTCTCTCTCTGGCATGTCTTATCGATCCTTTCCTTATTTTCTTTACTTTTCCTTCTTTTTCTGTTTTCTTTTACTTTTCTTTATTATGGATTCTTTCATTTTCTTTTCTAATTTATCTTTTATCATCTTTTTCATCTTATTATCCTGATTTATCCATCTGTTCTTGTTCTCTCTACTCCATTATTTGTATCCGTCTAATCTCATTTCTTTTTTTTTTTTTTTATTATTAATGTTATATGTCTTCTCTCTTTACCATCATTATATCTTCTATTTTATTTTCTTCACATTCTCTCCTTTGTATATAACTTTCTCTGTCCTTTTTTTCCCCTTTCAAATCGTTTATACTTTTGCCTTTAACTTCTTTGTTGTAATTTGTTCCCAATAAACTTTCATTTATTTTCCCTTAATCATGTCTCAGTTTTATCATATCATCGTTTTTTTTTTTTATATCTTGCCTTTGTTACATATAAATTTTTCATCGTCTTACCATTGCATTCTCATTTATTTTCCTTAATATTATCTAATTCATATTATTTCACCGTTATATTCTGTACATTTGACTTTTACCTCCTCTGGTTTGATGTTCTTGTTGGTGTCTCCTCCTCATCCTCGTGTTCTTGTTGGCCTCACACACTTAATTCAGTGGAGAGGCTTCAAGAGGAGGACTGAGTGGTCTTCGAGAACCTTAACCCCCTTTGAGCACCTTCAGGAAGCTCCTTATCCCACAGTATATCCGAGGCAGTGTCTGGTGGAGGTGCTGAGGGTCCAAGAGGCCTTTGAGTGTGTGTGTGTGTGTGTGTGTGTGTGTGTGTGTATGTGTGTGTGTGTGTGTGTGTGTGTGTGTGTGTGTATGTGTGTGTGTGTGTGTGTGTGTGTGTGTGTGTGTGTGTGTGTGTGTGTGTGTGTGTGTGTGTAAAAAATAAGTGTTATACATAAAATATGAGAGAAAAAATAGAGAGAAGAAACGTAATAACCACAAAGGTAGAGTAAGAAAGTGCTATGCTCCCACAATCATCTCCTGGTCTCCTGGTGTCACTTTCGTCCCTTTGTCAGTATTTCAAGGCCACATTCATCCTCTTTTAGTCCCCGTCTCTTGTTGGAGCTCCTTCGTATTATCTAATATTCTGTTTTCCCTCATGCTGGCCCCTTTTCTCCACCTTCCTTTTGCTCCATAATCCTTTTGTTCTGTTTTTACTCCTCCATTGTTCCTTTTTATAGTCTCATTCTCCTTCCTCCTCCTCCTCCTCTTCCTCTTACAGCTTTTCCCTTCCATGATCTTTTCATCCCAAAACCTTCCTTCTTCAGATATGCTCTTTGTTCTCTCAAACTGCTCTCCACCATTAAAAACACCCCTTCTTACCTTTATTCTCAGTTACCCACGAAAATGTTTCTTTAGAAGGTCCCTCTCCTTACCTTACTTCCTCTTGTATGTACGTACGTGTATGTGTGTGGGTGGGTGGGTAGGTGGGTCGGTAGGTATAGGTAGGTGTAGCTTGATGGCTCGTCTAATAACCTGTCCTTAGATTACCATAAGCTTAATTAAAATTCCACGAGAGGTATGTAGATGGAAGGATGGCTCTTTCAAAGTTTGTTTAGACTTTTCCCATCTATGTAACCCCATCACCTTTATTGCCGGTAGAGGAGAGTGGTGTGTGCGTTTGTGTGCGTGTGTGTGTGGACATCTAAAAGGAGGAGGCTGGAAAAGAGTCCCTGTAGCTATATGTTCCCGGTGGTAGGGGCGTGGGAACCTCCTGGACGTGGGTGTGTGTCCGTGTTTCCAGTTTCCAGCGTGTCTGAAAAATTGGGTTCGTTTACATAGAAGCGAGAGGGAGTTCGTGTCTGTTAGCAATGCAGTGACGCTTTTCATGTGATATTTTGTCGTTATCGTTTTTATTATCATGTATTCAGGTTAATTTGTATAAAAAAAGGGTCATTCTACTTTTTTTTTTTTTTAGCATACGTAATACTACCTATATTGTTTAATACTTTTAGTCTTGCATTTGTCGTGGATGAATCGTTTTATTTGTGTGTGATGGAAATTATCCTCCTAACATACATGCATTTATTCACTACATAACAATCAATTCATTCCATCACTCACTCATCTATTTATTCCTTTACTCATATTTCTTTAGTTTGTCCTCGCTAGTAGCCTGTCACTACCTTTCCTAAGTCACAATGTTCAAGGGATGGCCAGCTGTCCTCTCCTCGCCCTCCTTCCCCGCCCATCCCCGCCCATCCCTGCCTCATCACGTTCCCCATTACGCCTCCGTCCCTTCCTGACGCTCCGCCCATCACCCATTTCACACCCCCATTCCCCCATCCCCTTCCACATGTTATGAAATCCTCTACATATCTTATCTCCAAAGACATGGAAATATAATGTGGTAAATAAAATTCTTACGACTGGTGGACAAGAGCCAGTTTCAGCGACGCCCATCCCCACCCACACACGAGCCAAGTTCCCGCCCAAACCCGCCCAAACCCACCCCTGCCCCTATAAAAACCGCCCACTACCCGCGTTACATGAATTCCCAGGTGAGAGATGCAGCGATTGATTACCAGTGACATTTTATCATAGTTCTAATTTTGTATATATTATTTTTTTTCTTTCTGTTAGTAAGTTAACGATCCATCAAATACGGTCTGATTGGGTATGTTTTTTTTTTAGTATATATTTTTTTCTTTTTATCTTTTTCTAACTTTCGCTATCTCTCTCTTTCTCTCTCCGTGTCTGTCTGTCTGTCAGTGTTTCTTTCCCTCCGTCCGTCATTCTTTTTATCTTGGCAGTTGGTGGACACTTAATTCGGTCATAATATGTTTTTCAAAAGACTCCCGCTGTTTTTTCTGCTTCTATTACTTGGCTTCACCGCTAGAGAGAGAGAGAGAGAGAGAGAGAGAGAGAGAGAGAGAGGAAGGAAAAAAATAGGTTTATATATACTTTTTCTTCTGATCTCATTATACCGCTATGAGCTAAATACATCTTCATTTATATATACAAAAGAAATGTATATATCTGTACTTAATGGACCGAATCAGTGATAAAATGAATTGAATGTCAACTTCCAAATATTAGGAAGAATGCCAAAGTTTAGTTGTTTTTTTTACACTTTCTCTCTCTTCTCTCTCTCTCTTCTCTCTCTCTCTCTCTCTCTCTCTTCTCTCTCTCTCTCTCTCTCTCTCTCTCTCTCTCTCTCTCTCTCTCTCTCTCTCTCTCTCTCTCTCTCTCTCTCTCTTTTCTTTAAGTTTAGTAGTGATTCAGATAGATTAAGATTGTGTTACGTTTTCACCCGTCCGGAAAACCTTAATGAGAACGAGAAACACAAATTTGAGACGTTTGTACCTTGAAAAACGTTCTCATTTGTACCTTAAAAAAACGTTCGTAACCGGAAACATTTGTACCTAAAACGTTCTCAGTTGGACGCATTGTTAGGAGAAAGTTGTCGCATCGATTCTAAGGTTAGCGAGAATATGGCTTACGATGGCTTGCAAGGGATTGAAATGTCTTAAAATGGATTGAGAAAGGGAAGCGCAGGCGGCGGCGGGAAGGAGGCGAGGAGGTGGTGTGGGGAGGCGTGAGGGTGGGTGGGCGGGGAGGTGTGAGAGGGGTGGCGGCAGTGTCATTAGCAGAGATGAATGTAAAGAGGTGTCACTTTGGAATATATGGCAGAGGGCGAGAGACAGGCGAGGAGGGAGACGGGAGGGAAAGAGGAGAAAGGGTTAGCGGAGACAGTGGATGGCTTGAGAACAGCGAATGAGGAGGAGGAGGAGGAGGAGGAGGATGATAGATTATACTCCTCCTTCTCCTTCTCCCTCAACTCCTCATGACATCACAGTTAGCAGTCAGGGAGAATGGAGTTGAAAGGGAGTAGACGCAAGAGTTCTCGTAATGTTGGAAAGCTATGAGGCTCTCCCGCTCATGTCGCTCCTCCTCAAACGCCTCGATGCGCGACCGCTAGATAGCCCGTTGGATGGCTCGTTTCAGCCCCCGTAAAGGTTAAAAAAAAGAAGCGATGCAGTGCAATTTCCACCTGGTCCTTGCGGCACTGGAAAAAAAAATAGTGAAGTGAAGTATAATGTGTTTCCATTCAATACTCTCGTTAACCTTTCGTTTTGTTTATATTATCTGTTTATGTCTCTCTTTCGATCTCTCCCTCTCTCTCGTATACATATATTCATTCTTGGTCATAAGGTTTTCTTCTTCACCTGCCCTCGCGTGTTCCAGATTACTGACCTGTATATATTTTCACCTCACTCCACCTTCCTTCAACCTCTGTTCCTCCCTCATAGCCTCGCCGCTTCATCGCTTAATATACTTGCGTTGCCTCTTTCCTCCGCGCGATTTCAACAGTTTCACGGCGATAAACAACGCCATCTGTACACGCATTACTGAAACAGTATTTTTACATCCGTTTCCAGTCTTTACCATACATTATCAGTGTCTAATTATTGTGTTATCTAATTAATCTTATCCATTTACTTGATTTAATGGGTTTTATTTATGTTTAGGGTTGTTTTAAAGGAAAATGAGCCTCGGGGACAGTAAAATGAGATGGTTGTTGATCAAAGGACGATGCTGCGGTGTGTTTCAGAAGGAGTCTAAAGCGGGTGTTTAACTTTTCCGCGCAAGTCGCAAACTACTGCCGCGGCGGTCGACCTAAACTTTGGGAAATCTCTAGTGGGAGGGAAAGAAAGTTTATCCGCAGTCAAAATTTTCCTTTGCTGTAATTTTTCTTTATATCTCCTTTTTTTCTGTTTTTGTTTACTGTTCTAATATTGTCAAGGAAGGAAGGAAGGAAGGTTAGGTTTATATTATATTAATTTCGTTATTTTAAATATTTTCGAATTAATTTTCAGTTTTTCTTATGTTTTGTGATTTTAAATAGTGTGAATTAGATTAGATTATTTTTTTCTGTATATTGATTTTATTGATGTTAATTCAAATCATTTAGTGTTCTTCCATATTCAAAGGCATTATTTTTTTTTTTGCGCTTCATTCAACACATATGAACATTATATTTTATTCAATTTTTCAATGTTCAGTGATATTTTTGATGTCAGCGGCGGCGTGATGTCAGCCTAGACGTCAGCTGCTGATGTCCTGATGCTTCTGACATCTATCTTATCACTATGTCAGCTCCGAGTCACCATTTTTATTTCCTAGTCGCTTGGAGTCAGCAGATAGCGGAAGTGTCAGCGAAAGAATATGTTTCATGTGTTTGTTTGTGTTTGTCTCTTTATTTTTTGTCGTGTCAGGACCACCGTCAGCTAATATAGGTTATTTAATTTCCTTTCTACCACCATCACCACTTTTTTCTCCTTCCCATTCTTTCCTTTCCTTGTTATTCCATTTTATTATGTAGTGTCTCTCTCCTCTCTCCTCTCTCCTCTCTCCTTCAGTCTCTATGTAACCTTCCTCTTCCTCTCTCCCCCTCTCCATCTCCTCAC
>JAXIVD010004392.1:0-36431 GCA_036785275.1 Cancer borealis | reverse complement strand
CTCTCTCCCTGTTACCTCCTGAAACGCTAAAGAGGAGGAGGAGGAGGAGGAGGAGGAGGAGGAGGAGGAAGGGGGGGAGGAGCACAAAACCCAGGCTTTTTTCGTGGTCTTAAAGTGGTCCTCTCGAATTACCCAGGAAAGGTTAGGCAGACTGACCTTTTTTTTTCCTTTTTTTTTTCATATATGGTTATGGTTAGACAGAGAGTGAACCTGACACTTCGACTCTCTGGAATGAATCAAGCGTCGGTGTTATTTCAGTCTCATTATCACCACCACCACCACCACCACCACCACCACCACCACCACCACCACTACTATTACTAATACTACTACTTATAATAATGATAAGAATAATAATACCAGCGAGATAAGGTCAGTAGATACCTTATAAAGTGTTTCAAGGTCACTATACTACAATTCTTTCCTCCCTCCTCCCCTCTCCTCCCCTCCTCCTCCTCCTCCTCCTCCCTTTTCACCAACATTCATTAAATTCCTCGCGTCACACAAATTGTCCAGTCCACGGCAAATTCCCCTCCACACCTCTTATTACTGGAGGAGGAGGAGGAGGAGGAGGAGGAGGAGGAGGAGGAGGAGGAGGAGGGATGGGGTTGTGAGGTTACGGTTGGGATGAAGACTTGAGATTTGACATATATGGTTAGATTTGGCCAGTAGTAGTAGTACGAGGAGGAGGAGGAGGAGGAGGAGGAGGAGGAGGAGGAGGAGGAGGAGGAGGGAGGAGGAGAAGAAGAGGGTGGATAGATGGATAGATGCGGAGACGGGTAGTAATAATAGTAATAGTAATAGTAGTAATAATAATAATAACAAAACCAAATACATAAAATAAAACAGAATATAACAAAGTACACACACACACACACACACACACACACACACACACACACACACACACACACACACACACACACACGAACACTATGGACCTAGAGGCTCAATACAACACGCCATAAATTCTTCTCCTAGACACTAAACAACAAACAGGAGAACAGGTGAGCATCGCAGGTGAGTATTACGCCTTGGAGGAGTCTTGCCCTTGTTTGGGGGTGAGGGGGAGGGAAAGGGGGCGGGGGAAGGAGGGAGGGAAGGAGAGGGAGTGTCTGGACTTGGTGGTGGGGTGTGTGTGGGGGTTTGAAGGTGTGGAGGTGAGGTGAGGGGTTGGGATGGGATGGCTGTCTGTCTGTCTAGAGTCTGGATACATAGTGAACCCTAGCTCTCTCTCTCTCTCTCTCTCTCTCTCTCTCTCTCTCTCTCTCTCTCTCTCTCTCTCTCTCTCTCTCTCATCGTCACAAAAAAACTCACGTCATTTTTCTCATTACATTTCGATCTCCACCCCTCGTTTCCTCTCCTCCCCTTCTCCCCTTTCCTCCCTTCTCCCCTTTCCTCTCCTCCTCCCCTTCTGCCCCTCCTACAGACAGTCTTAGCGGCACCAGCACCACCACGCCTCCCGTTGGGCAACATGATACCGTTTCTGTGTTGCAAGCCTTGTGGTCACCCCGCAACAACACCCCCCACCCACACTGTCCTACTCCACCCACTCCTCCACTACTCAGCATCCACCTCATTGATTCCCTGGCATCCCACACAGCCTCACTCATCTCCATCTATCCTTCTATAGTCTGTCCTTCGTGCCCTTAAATTATACTAAGACGGTGTAACTATAATTTATAAGTTCCCCTTGAATAATCTTCCCCATCAGTCAGTCAATCCTCATAGTTATCTCCCTGTTAAGTCATCTCTTCAAATTCTTATTGTCATCCCTTAAACACACTATAGCTAACCTTTTCTTTTCTATTCCTCTCCCTCTTATTCTGTCTGTCTGTCTGTCTGTCTCTTTCTCCCGTGACTCTTTCTCATCCACCAACCAGACTGTACAATTCTTTTTCTTTCCTATTCTTTATCAACGTCCTTCTCAATCTTGTCTAATCATTGTCCTCACTTCCTTTCTCGTCTTTCTCAACTTTCATTCTTCCCACTTCACATTTTCTCTCATCTCCGTCAACTTATAGGAGTTTGATGGCATTTTCCTGTCCACTCTTACACTCCATTCTCTCTCTCTCTCTCTCTCTCTCTCTCTCTCTCTCTCTCTCTCTCTCTCTCTCTCTCTCTCTCTCTCTCTCTCTCTCTCTCTCTGATGGTCATTCCTTCTCCTCTTCTCCCTTACCCCCAATCCTTCCATCTTACACCTACGCTTACCTGACTCCTCCTCTTCCTCCTCCTCCTCCTCCTCCTCCTCCTGCTCCTCCTCCATAACTCACCAGTCCCATTACGAGGGAGAATAAAAAGTCAATGAATGGAAGTTAATTTTTCAAAACGGAAGTTCTCACAATTATGGAACCGTGGAGCGTAAACAGGAGGAGTAATTCTTCAATTCATTCATCTCTCTCGATCTCTCTCTCTCTCTCTCTCTCTCTCTCTCTCTCTCTCTCTCTCTCTCTCTCTCTCTCTCTCTCTCTCTCTGAAAATAGACTTTAAAAAATCTACTACTACTACTACTACTACTACTACTACTACTACTACTTTGATATACTACCACTACTCTACACATTCCAGCTCAAGTACGTAGGCATGTAGTACATAAGTAAGGTACAGTACACCACAGGGGGCGTTACTCGGCTCAGGTGGCGGTCGGCCGTCAGCTTGAGTAGAGTGGTGGGGAAGGGGAGGTGAGCCATGTACCGCCTCAGCCCGCGCAAGACCCAAGGAACACACATGAGCATTGTTATGATGATGGTGATGGTGATGGTGTGTGGCTGCGATAAGATGCCTCTCTCTCTGTGTTGTTTATAGATAAGAGATGTGTGTGTGTGTGTGTGTGTGTGTGTGTGTGTGTGTGTGTGTGTGTGTGTGTGTGTGTGTGTGTGTGTGTGTGTGTGTGTGTCTTTAAGGACGTAAGGGTATGCGTGATAGCGTGTGTGTGTGTTTGCGTGTGTATCTGTGTGTCAAGGCGCGAAGGACTGCGTATGTGCGTTAGGGCGTGATGATGTGCGTATGTGTGCGTGTACGTGTGTGTTGTGCGTGAGCGGCGGGGTGTCTGTGGGGGGAAAGGGGGGTGTGTGAGTGGCGCCAGAAGCAGTGTGAGTAAGGAACAAAGGCTCACACACACTACCGCCCGCCCCTGCCACTCCTCCTGTAGACACACAGACGCCCCTCCTCCTCCTCCTCCTCCTCCTCTACCTCCTCCTAGTCCTCTTCTGGCCCCTGTCTCGCTGTCCTCTTGGTTCCTCTTCCTCTCCTCTTCTTCTTCTTCTTCTTCTTCTCCTCCTCCTCCTCCTCCACTTTCTTTTCGCGCCTCACGTCATTGATGTTTTATTTATTCGCTTTCTTTCACCTCGTGTCAACGCGCCATATTCTCTCTCTCTCTCTCTCTCTCTCTCTCTCTCTCTCTCTCTCTCTCTCTCTCTCTCTTCTCTCTCTCTCTCTCTCTCACTGGACGACTACTGACATCTTTCCCATCAGACAAACTGCCAATCAAGCTTATTTTTTCAACATTGCATTGTCTAAATTTGGCGCGTCTTGTAATCAACAATCAAATAGCCTTCACGCCTTAGTCTGGTTTTTTCCTGCTATACATCAATATTGGAAGTAGTGGTGGTAGTAGTAGTAAGAGTAGTAGTAGTAGTAGTAGTAGTAGTGGTAGTGGTAGTGGTGGTGGTGGTGGTGTTGCTTGTTTTGTCAGTCTTGTCGGTGTTGTAGGTACAGTTGTTGTTGTTGCTGAGCGTTGCATGGTGTGGTGGAGATAGTGTGGATGTGTGGTGCTGTGGTTGCATTGTTGATGGTGGTGGAAGATTGAAGTGACTGTGGTGGTGGTGGTGGTGGTGGTGGATGGGTGACTGTGGTGAAGATAGGGTGTGAGTATTTATGTGGAGGTGGAGGTGGAGGGATGTGGTGGAGGATGTGGTTATAACATGGGAGTGTGTGGTGAGAAACTCCAATTCTACTCCACTTTTTATGTAGTGAGGAGTGATAGATATATGGCGTGAAGAACAGACAGACAGACAGACAAACATACAGACAGACAGACAGACATACAAACAGACAGAAGAGGAACAAACACACACTGATACAAACAAACGAGGATGAAGAAAAACAAAGCACGCGTGGATGACAAATGTGGATGAAGTGGAAGGATGCGTGGAGGGAATGAATGAATCAGTGTGGAGTTGGGAGTGGAGTAGAGGCGCGTGTTAGGGTAAGTGGAAGGCTAGGTGGGCACGTGTGGGGTAAAGGTTGACAGGGGTGGATGAGTGGATGATAGAGTGGATAAAAAGGGCCATTAGTTATGTGGAGTTGTTCACTTGGGCGCCGTCATCCAGACACTCACTCTGTCTCTGTCAAAACGGAGGCGCCTACCCCCTTCCCTTCCCTTCCCTCAGCGCTTCCTCCCCCTTTCCCTCCTTCCTCCCTCTTTCTCTCCCTCCCTCCCTCCACGCCGACCCAAGTGGTAATAGTGGTCAGTGTGGGGCTTGTCCCGCTAAACACACACACACACACACACACACACACACACACACACACACACACACACACACACACACACACACACACACACACACACACACACACACATACATGGGGTGGGGTGCCTCGTCGACGGGCGTGGCTCAGAAATATTCGGCTCAGTGAAATTCTGCACAAAAGTTTAAGCAACAGTCTGCACACTTACTTTGAAGAGTCAGTTTACTTGAGGGAGGTCAGCTGGCAATGCCCTCCTGCATCCACCGTCTGGCTGGCCTCTGGAAAAGTATTGAGACTTAGTAGTAGTAAGAGCAGTAGTAGTAGTAGTAGTAGTAGTAGTAGTAACAAAAATAATAATAACCGTTAGCATTTGAGAGAGAGAAAAAAGAAGACTAAATGGTAACTATAATCTAATCTTGCTTCCCCCTTGACAGAATTGCATCGCCCGCGCCCTGTACGACAACAAGGCGGAGTCACCTGACGAACTCGCCTTCAGGAGAAATGACCTCCTGACGGTGCTGGAGCAGAACACGGCGGGGCTGGAAGGCTGGTGGCTCTGCTCTCTCCGTGGGCGTCAGGTAAATGTTACTCCTACTCACCTTACTTTACTTACCTACTTTCTTACTCTCTCTCCCTCTGTTCCCTTACACTTGTTTCCTCTCCTCCCCTCACCTCACCTCACCTGTTCTTTTTCTTTTTGGATTTTTCTCCTTTTTCTAGTTCCTTTTTCCTTGTCGTTGTGTTTGTTCATTCTTTCCTTCTCCTCCCTTTCCTCTTTCTTCTTTTTCTCTCTCTCTTTGTTTCTCGTGTTTCTTTCCTTTTATCAGTTTTCTTTCTGTTCTTCCTATCTTTCTGACACCTCTTCGTGCTCGTTTTGCATTCCACACCATTTCCTTTTTCTTTTCTCTGCCTCCCTACCTCCTCCTCCTCTTCTTCTTCTTCTTCTTCTTCTTCTTCTTCTTCTTCTTCTTCTTCTTCTTCTTCATCCTGCCCTTTCGTTTCGCTCACTATCTCCTGCTTTTTCTTTCTCTCGTCCAGTTTCTATTACTCCAATTGATTTGCTTTTAGAGTCACTTTCTCTCTCTCTCTCTCTCTCTCTCTCTCTCTCTCTCTCTCTCTCTCTCTCTCTCTCTCTCTCTCTCTCTCTCTCTCTCTCTCTCTCTCTCTCTTTCTCTCTCTGCAACCTTCAACCTGCTCCGTCTCCTTGCCTCTCCCCCAGCCTCTCTTAACCTCTCGTTTCACCCTGAAAGCATACCTCCTGACCAACCCGTTACACACTGTCTCTCTCTCTCTCTCTCTCTCTCTCTCTCTCTCTCTCTCTCTCTCTCTCTCTCTCTCTCTCTCTCTCTCTCTCTCCTGCCTCCTTCAGTCCACATGAACACTGGTCTTTCTTTATCTACCTGACTTTTGTGAGTGTGAGAGGTGGCGCCAGGACGAGGAGGAGGAAAAACAAGGAGAAGGAGGAGGAGGAGGTAACAGGGGATTGTAGTGTCTATATTAACGTCACTAGTGAACTGACATCCTCTCTCTCTCTCTCTCTCTCTCTCTCTCTCTCTCTCTCTCTCTCTCTCTCTCTCTCTCTCTCTCTCTCTCTCTCTCTCTCTCTCTCTCTCTCTCTTCTCTCTCAAGCACCTAGTAACGCCCGATCACCTTCCAGGGTATCTGTCCCGGCAACCGGCTTCGCATCCTGCCAGGGGTGTACGATACAGGCTCAGGGGTCACCAGTCTGTCCGGCCTCGTGCCCCGCCCCGGCGCCACCAGCCCCGGGCCCCGCACCCAGAGGCCATCCTCCAATAAGGTGAGGCCAAGACACTACTACACTACTTTCACTGATATAATGGCAAGGGTTCTTAATCATCACGTGAAAAAAAATATATTACTACTATTAGTATTATCACTATTAGTATTATCACTATTAATTTCACTATTGTTCACTCACTATTATCACTATTCACCACTAACTAACTAACTACTACTGCAACTATTGATCTCAACCGCCATCTACAATTACTATTACCACTATATAATCAACACCCTCACCTCACCACCACTCTCACAATCACTACAATCACCATCACTGTTCATCACCATCATCACCACCACTACCACTCATCATCTACGCCACTGTTGCCAATGTTCTTGCCTCAAATCTTATCAAAACACAAATGTCTGGTAGTCAACGTTGAGTAGCGGTCTCGCGGGGAGAGAGACCGGGAGGGAAGCAGAGGAACCTTATAAGGGAATTACTTCGACAACCAGAAAGAATTAACATCCCATGCATAGAGGCGGTCATGCTGCGTCTATGGAAACAATACTGCAGGAAGGGGAAGGACGCCTAAGGATACTATCATCTTGTTATTGAAATTGATTAGAAGAGTAGCGAGAAGCAAGAAATAAATGTGAAAGTAAATAACGGTAATACTTGGGTCATCGTGTGAAGTAAAAAATGCGGAATAACATGGTTTACAGGTAACGTACATAGAAAATTATAGACTCACACGAATACGAATATATATAGAGTTATTCTGGATATAAGAAAAAAATAAGAAGTATATAAATTCCTGTACTTAAGTGATTCAGCGTCCGGTCAGGAGGTATTAAAGTATCTTACGTCACGAGGCCTTTGAGGGGGTGACTAAGGATTATAGGGAAAAAGCAAGGCCAGGAGTGAACGAGCCGCCCTCACACACAGGTGGTGAGTCACGAAGCCAAGAGCTCCACACCTGTTCAGGATAGACTCAAAGCTGCACAAAAAAAAAGAAACAGCAAGCGTGTGGGTGATAGCCTATAAGGGGTACAAGGCGTCACTCTTCTAAGAAACCTTGAGAATGAATTTTTATCCTGAAGTAAAGATGAATAATAATAACTATTCCCAAGCACGAAGTCTTCACCAAAAGTATGTATGAGTGTGTTCAATTCTTAGGAACAAAAGAAGGGAGTTCATTAACGGCATATGTCAGAATGTCAGGGTCAGAGTGGACGGGGAGAATACCTTTACAAGACATGTCAATGCCACTCCCGCAGGCGGAGGCGATGGGGTGGAACGCAGCCTTTCCATTTACTGAGTCTTGGGCTGCGGCTTTAGTGAAGAGTTAAACTTTTCAACAGGGTACAATGTAACTATCGGCTGAATTGGAAAGAAAAATATAAATGTGTAAAGATACTACTCTCCAGAAAAGGAACAGTGCAAATATACCTTTTACTATCTGTGAATTAACGTGTCAGAGTAATAGAGTTTCAGGGAATCAATGTAGATGAACCATTAAAAGGAGTTTGAAAAGATGCATCATTACGGTACAAGATACAACCACCACCACCACCATGGCGCAGTGATGGAGGGAAGGAGGAGAGGAGGGAAGAAAGCCTCATCAGGTTTTCTTTCTATCTATCCCTGTACAGCATGATTAGGAAAACGTGAGAGGAACCTGCACTGCCATCCTCGAGACAGTCATCTTACTAATGCGTTTGTGTGGCGCATTCAAGCGTAACTGCCGCACGTTGTACTTGTGAGGGCAACGCCACTCCTTGCATCAGCACGTAACTGGGATAAGAAAACTCACCGTCTGTTCGGCTCTGAAAATAATAGTGTTTTTTTCATTCTAACGTTGCCAGGTATTGTCAGTTATCTTTATCTTTTTAGATCAGATTTGAGTGGTACTTCAGGAGATTTTTCGTACGTTTACATTAATCATAGTGAAAGGAGGAGGAGGAGGAGGAGGAGGAGGAGGAGGAGGAGGAGGAGAAGAAGTAAGAATTAAACAATAAAGAATAGAAACCACATACAAAATACTCCTTCTAATACTTTCAATCCTTCCTCAGGTGGTGACGCCAAGACGCATTGGAGACGTGTACACTTACGACACGCCACGCGCCCTCACACAAGCCTCCCAGCTGGACTACGACGTGCCACCCTCCAAGCACTACCCCATCGATACCAGTAAGGAGTGGAGATGTTAGAGGTGTTAGAGGTGTTAGCTCAAAACTGAAGTGTGGGGTTGGCTTGGTAGTGTAAAGATGGACTGTAATATACTGTTGTTTTGAGTGTCTATTTCTCCTTATTAAAGTCTTGTTTGTCTTGCAGGTGGCGCCAGATTGTCCCGTAGCAGCAGTCTTCGCTATGACTCTCCTCGCTGCAACACACGCTCTTCCCTTGACCAGTACGACATCCCAAAATCCCAGTACGACTCTCCCAAGAACCGACCACTCTACGACTCCCCTAAGGCTCAGCAGCACTACGACTCGCCACGACCTCACCTTGAAGGGCAGCGCATGGGTGGAGGAGTCGTACGCAGCATGATTAAAGGCATACGCGGGGGACTACCACCCACTGTCACGCCTGGGGACAACTTGCAGGAGTATGATGTACCACGCCCAACCAACACCAACCAGGAGGTGCACCATGACATGCCTCCAAGTGATAGGTCGAGTGGAGTGTCAGTCATGTCTTGTGAGTCATCCCAGCTATCCACCTCGTCCTCTGCTTCCTCCCTGGCACCCTCAGAGTCCCTGTCTCTTTCCTCCTATGGTGGATCCTCTAATCGCTCCAGCTTAGAGTCCCACGACGTGTATGATATCCCACCAGAACCCAGGAAGGTCGGGTCACAGCGCCCGAAGCTGCCCCCAAGGGAAGGGAAGGATTCAAAGGATGCTTATGATGTTCCTCGTTATGTGCTGGCAATGGGTAGCGACACGTACGACACGCCTCCCTCCAGGGTGCCACGTTCACTGCTGGTACGTGGCGCTGGTGGCGAGGGTGTGTACGATGTGCCGCCACAGGTATGTCGAGACGTCCGGCAGCAGGACTGTGTGGACTCTGCACCCAACAGACTCTCCTCGGGTTCAGACTCATCGGGAGGAGAGATAGACCTAAGTTATGGGAAGGACCTTCCTTTAGAATACGACTCTGCTTTAGAAACATTAGTCAAGTTGCAACAGGAAGTGTACAGCGCCATAGAAAAGCTTTCCATAGTGCACCAAAGTGCATCATGGCGCTCTAGAGAGACTGTGGAGGAGCGTGAGGCAGAACTCAAGAACATAGTGTCCAGACTCCTAAGCTCTGTGCATGCAATCATCGAATTTGGCCAAGGCTCAGTGATCAATGCTTCCCAGAATGGTGAAAGAGGGGTTGCCAGGAGGCTACAGCGCCTCATAGAGCCTGTGAATAAGATTGCATCCATCATAGAAGAGTCATGGACGAGGCTAAAAAAGGGTGCATGGAGGGCAGCTCTAACTTGTGGGACCAATCCGGAGAACCTCAATCAACTGGCCACCATTGCTCACTCCCTCGTAGATGACGTGCGTCTGCTGGCCAACTCCATTCAGACCAAAGGCATGTTCATCTTCAAGAAATCTCCAGCCTTAGACACGTCTGGCTACTCCCGTCAGCAAGGAACTGAGGATGAGGAGAAGACTCCAGTCCAGGAGAGACCTCTGCCTGACCTACCTGACAAGAAGGCATTAGAGAATTTGTATGAGAATGATACGAAAAACTGGATCGAGGATTATGACTACGTGAACCTTGAGACTCGAGCAAGTGTAGAACGTGAACACGAGGACATCAAGAAGGAGT
The DNA here is from genome assembly GCA_036785275.1 of Cancer borealis. Taxonomy (NCBI): domain Eukaryota; kingdom Metazoa; phylum Arthropoda; class Malacostraca; order Decapoda; family Cancridae; genus Cancer; species Cancer borealis. The sequence continues at coordinate 26,389 of JAXIVD010004392.1, read as the reverse complement.
TATCGGCAGAGCTGAGGAAGTCTTTTGATAACCTAGTGAAGCAGTCGCAGCTGATCGTGGATAGTGATCACAAGAAAGCTATTCAGAAAGGTGACTCCAGTCAAATTGGTGGCCAGAAGCGAGGTGGTAACAATGTCATTGATCCCAATGATAAACAAGTCATCAATTTTTATGGAAGCCAGAGTGAGGTGCATCTCAGACACCTCAACACAGCCATCGATGCCTTCCTCCTCACCATTGAGAATAACCAACCACCCAAAGTTTTCATCGCACACTCCAAGTTTGTGATTCTCAATGCACACAAGCTGGTCTATATTGGCGACACTGTACACCGAAACGTGGTCAACCCTGAGGTGAGGACGCGGGTTCTCAACTGTTCTAATGCACTTTCTGACGCCATGAAGCACACAGTAACGTCAGCCAAGACCGCAGCCCTTCAGTTCCCTTCTGTAGTGGCTGTGCAGGCGATGGTGGACTCCTTTGTGGCTGTCTCGCACCTGGCCAACAACCTGAAGCAGGCAATCTCAGTGTCACCCATCTGAGGGCAACCTGAAGCCACTCTAGCTCACCCCTTCGACACAGGCACGCCCCACGCCCACACTGCCGCTGGCCATGGATGTCCCGGGCCCTCTCCTAGGTGCTATGTTGTGGACGAAGGGCGTGTCAGTGGAGGGGAGAGGCAGCTAGGCCAGCGTGCGGGTAACGTAGGCCAAATTAAGGCGTTGAGGAACTATCAAATCTACCTTAGAGAGTTATCAGGGAAGTGTATTTTGAGTTCAGTCAGATGTTATTATTTTTTTCCCTTTTATGCAACAAAAGTGAAGCGAATATTTTTAGTAAGTTACTTTCACTATATTTGTACATTGTTTTTAACATGTAATTTATGTGTGTTCTCTCAGAAGGCCAATAGTTAGGGAATGCTTTTGTTATACTTGTCTGAATTGTTACTTTCTCAACACAACGTGTTTGTATATATTGTGCTGCAGTTGAGGTATTTATTTATAAAACATAGTATTCTGATTCCTAGAGTTAGTCTGTCTCTGCTGAGTTTCACGACCAACACCTACAATTGGGTTACTGCTATTGGTTGATGACTGCACCTGGAAGTCATTTTAAGATTAGATTTTTCTCACAAGTAAGCACTGGGTGGTGCAACCCTTTGTTGTCCAGCACTCCTAGCTCTCCTCCCTCACACTCCCATGGCGTGCCCTGGGAGCATCCACAGACATATAAATATAAAACATTTATAATATATATATACACATATAAATACTTCATAGCTGCTTTTCTGTCTAGCGAGTTTGCTCAGTCTGTCTTTTTGAGTATCTTACAAAGCTAAGTGTTCCCTCTGTGTTTGGAACAACAAAACATGCCCACTGACGCCTAAGATGTGTGAAAAATATAATCCTAAATGCTGTATCTTGGTTTTGTCCTGATGGTCTCTGCCGGGTGGGCGGACGGCCAACTCTCGTGTATATCTTCCAGTTTCTTTTAAGGTGAACCAAGTCGACTTCCACTTGTTACAGTCAATATGGTGGAATTCTAAATTCCCAGGCTGTGATTTTAGTGTTTAAGTAAAAAAATAATTTTTAATTTCTTATTATTTGTATATAGAATTAAAATAAATCACCATGCCACTGTACATAGCATGAAGGGTCAACCTGTTGGCGTGACACTGCTACACGTGCCGCGGGTCACCAGGCAAGGTCAAGGAAACCAGTTGTGCGCCAAGACAGCCTGAGCCTTTGACCACACACGAATCAAAAAGGAAGTGCTAAGGCGAGTGCTATGCTTGACCGGTCCTACTGCTTCTTAGCCAGAGCTTAGTCAGTGTCCTGCCAGAGTGTAGGTGTATCCAAGCCATACTTTGCTCTCTCAACATTGATGACCCCATACCCACCCACCCTGCCCAGCAAGTAGTGTGCACAAGGACCAAAACTTGCCCCCCATGACCCAAGTGTTAATTACTACCATCACCTGTCCACTGCCGCTTCTTACTGCCAGCAGCCATCACTCATGTGCGCCACTCACCCTCAAGTGAATGTGTGAGTGAGTGAGTGAGTGAGACTGACTATGAATATGAATCACGTATGTGTTTCCTAGACAGACAAAGAACCTTTAGGACTGGTAGTGTCTCTGTGTACCCTTTCTATCCCTTGTGGCGCTTACAGATACTTCCTCTTATTCAAGTCACTGCAGGGGAAGTATTGTGCCTCCTGCTAACACCTCGTTATGCAAAGACTGCCCAGCGTCCTGAGCACCACCGACACCCAGCGAGGAGCCACGCAGGGTTTGGAGAAAGACATTTTTAAGGCGTGTTGCCCCATGGAGGATTTTCAAAGCCCCTTGTAACCTGTGCTTCATGAGATGCTTGAGTGGCACACACACACATACACACACACACACACACACACACACACACACACACACACACACACACACACACACACACACACACACACACACACACATACACACGCACACAGACTCATACACAGCTTCCAGTGTGTGGTATTCCTTGTGCAGTGTATTTAAATAGTGGAATGTGTGTGTGTGTGTGTGTGTGTGTGTGTGTGTGTGTGTGTGTGTGTGTGTGTGTGTGTGTGTGTGTGTGTGTGTGTGTGTGCGTGTGTGTGTGTGTGTGCGTGTGTGTGTGTGTGTGTGTGTGTGTGTGTGTGTGTGTGTGTGTGTGTGTGTGTGTATGTGTGTGTGTGTGTGTGTGTGTGTGTGTGTGTGTGTGTGTGTGTGTGTGTGTGTGTGTGTGTGTGTGTGTGTGTGTTTGAATGCTGACCTCTTGTGTTTTTGTACCTATATTTGATATGTAATGTACTTTAACATGCCAACACCATAACCTGGTTAATAAAACTGTATGTCTACACACTGTCTATTCTCTGCCTTCATCCTCACTTATGTACACAGACATGATATAAGCCAAAGGAAAGAAGAGGCTTGAGAAGACATGGAAGACTTTTAAAGACACACTGCGGATGTCACAGTGGTCTTGTGTTCCAGGAAAACGGATTAAATTCCACCACAGACTCAGAGGCCGATGTGACGGGTGATGAACGCTCACAGCTACCTCCACCTACAGCGTATACCAACCACCTATCCAACCACCTAACCACCCAACCACCTATCCAACCACCAAGCCACCCAATCACCTACCCAACCATCTAATCACCCAACCACCTATCCAACCACCCAACCATCTAACCACCCAACCACCTATCCAACCACCAAACCACCTATCCAACCACCAAACCACCTATCCAACCACCAAACCACCCAACCACCTATTCAACCAACCTATTCCAACCTATTCAAACTACATAAGGTTGCCCAAGTCGCTTCCCGCATGGACGACTCTTTCGACGACCGTGTTAAGGGCCAAACGTCGCGTCCCGTATGGTTAGTCCGGAACAGCAACTTACGGGTTGATTATTAGAGGAGAAAGTAGAGATGCAAGGACGCAAGAGGAGGAAGAAGAGGGAATTTTTTTTCTTCCATTTTACTAGAAAACTATTAGCCGTAGAGCAAATATGTATAGAGACACTTTGATGCATTAAGGTAAATTCTTAACCTTATAAAACAAATCATAACGGGAATGGACACTAGTAGAAGAAAACCAATTGCGTAGTTACCCATATTATGAAACCAAATTTTCAAGTCCATGATAAGATAGAAAACACCAACTTTAAAAGGGTACACTATGTTAGGATGAATTATTTAACTTACTGCTTGATTTAATAACAAAATAAAAACACACGGTATAATACCATACATTAGAATAAACTACAACCTTCGTATATATATATCTTCCTAAGTCAACACACGTCCATATCACTCCCAGCCTTGCCACAGTAATCCATATCCTCACACTCCCTCCACACACCCACACACACACACACATACACAGACACACACATACAAACACGCACGCATACACAGGAAATGGGGGAGTGAGTTAAGCCCAGAGGCAGGCTTGTGGGCTGGTAACAAGGCTGTCCTACAACATGTCCCAATGAAACTGTTGCAACTCTAGGCAGCTGACATGACCTTGAAACCTGATAACCGTCTCTGAATGCCTCCCTTTGTGTCCATCACCACCACCACCACCACCACCATCACCACCACCACCACTCCTCCTCCTCCTCCTCCTCCTCCTCCTACTTCCTCTGTCCACATCGCGTCCACTTTCTATCTTCTCCACTCCCATCCCCATCACTCCCTCCTCTTCCTTCCTCCTCGGTCCATCATCAAGTCCACTATCTCTCTCTCTCTCTCTCTCTCTCTCTCTCTCTCTCTCTCTCTCTCTCTCTCTCTCTCTCTCTCTCTCACACACACACACACAGACACATTACCACCAGTGTCACCCTCCATTTGTCTGTTTGGATGGGGTGAAGAAAGGAGCGAAGAGGGGGGGAGGAGGAGGAGGAGGAGGAGGAGGAGGAGGAGGAGGAGGAGGAGGAGGAAGGGTTTTTTGATAGAACTAGTCTGGGCGTGTGATTTCATGGTTAAGTATATTATCATTTTATATAAACCATGCGTGTGTTGCATTATTTTCCTAGCGAATAATTTCCTCATTACTGCGTGGTGAAACATTTGCATTTGTTAATCCCCTCACGTGTGTGTAAATAATAAAAAAGGGAATTTCTATCACATATTGAAATTCCTTTAATATTCATCGTATAGACTTGGGAACATATTTGGCATAAAATCTTCCCTTCTGGTATTTACACGTGACTGGGTTGCCGAAATCACCTAAAGCTGCAAGGTTCTTACAGGCGTGAATGAGAGACAGTCTGCATGGTTTCAATCAATCTGCAACACACACACACACACACACACACACACACACACACACACACACACACACACACACACACACACACACACACACACACAAATCTATCACTGCGTCTCGGGATAGAAACAAGTCAAGCTTCGAGACGGACTGAATCCCTTTGGTACAAGTTCGGGTTCGAGTTCAGTTTCGTATCCTCTCCGTACCTTAACAACACCTAAATCCCTCCACTCAACACCAGAAGCACCACTCACGTGTCACCAACAGTGTCACTAAATCACAGTCTCACCTCAACCTAACTTCGATCCTTGTGTAGTTTGCTTCACACTTCAATAACTTCCTAACACTGTCCTTTGATTTCTGAGTCGCCTTGTCTTGCTCCCAATACCTCCTCCACGTCGCTGAGAGAGGCTTCCTAAAGGCATGTTTCAACCTTTCCGGCTTCTGCCTCACCAATGCTTAGTTTTCACTTGTTTAAGGGAGTTGGTAGCTGAGTACTGTGTTCCTATTGGCTCGTCAGCTCAGCGGTGTATTTTCCTTCCCCCGCGATTGGATGAGACATTGTTATCATTATAGACATTACTATCGCATTGTTAGCTTTACTCCATGGTAATGATTGCTTATCTTCCCCATATGATGCCCTTACATACTTCCTCTCTCCTACAGCACCATCATCACCTCCTCGAGAGCAGTATCAATGTAAACTATTTCCACGTGTCTGTCTCTCTCGTACCCCAATACAGTCCCAACTAATTAGTCTTTACCAGCGGATAATGAAGTCATTTCTTTGGCCTCACTCCTCTACTGTCCCCTTTCCCTTATACCTCCCAAGTTTCAAGTCTGACTGGAAAATATGAAATTTCCCGGAACGAAGGTATATAAAAGTTTCGAAGCCAATGATTAATATAGAAATGACGAGATCTCTTGAGGCTGTCTGGCGCGTAAATGAAAAGGCTGAAGATGATAGATATATAGCGATAATGAAGGCAAAGAGGGAGAAAACAGTTGGAGGAAGATTTGTAGAGGTAGGAAGGAGAGAAGAGGAGTTAGTGGAAAAATAAGTAAGTCTGGTTTGGTTAAAAATGATGAAGAAAGGGAAGCGATGTAAGAGGGAGAGGAAGGATGGGTAAGTGAAGAAGTAAGGAAGAAAGGAAAAGGAAGGAAGGAAGGAAGGAAGGAAGGAAGGAAGGAAGGAAGGAAGGAAGGAAGGAAGGAAGGAAGGAAGGAAGGAAGGAGGGTAAGGGGTGGTGGAATGGATAGTAGGAATAAGAGTACAGGTAGAGAGGAAAGGTAAATGGAGGGGAGAGGAGGAAGGGATGAATCTGATAGTGAGAAGGAAGGGAGGAAGAAAGAGGAAGCGACAGGAAGATGTAGAGGGCTAAGGAAGAATAAGGTGATACAGGATTGATGTTACACGTTGCATTTCCTGCACAAAACACACTGTCTCCCCTTATTTACCTCCTCCTTACACACAGACACACACACACACACACACACACACACACACACACACACACACACACACACACACACACACACACACACACACACACACACACACACACACACACACACACACACACACACACACACACACAAGACAATAATAAAAACACACACCTTTCATTCTCAATCTCATACGAACCTGAAAGAAAATCCATTGAGAAAAATAAACTAAAAACAACAACTGAGACAAGGAGAATGAAAATAGACTAATGAAAATAACCCTCATTTTTTCCATCCCTTCCTTCAGCATCTCCTTATAGATACGAACCTCATTTCCTTCCTCATTAACTTGGTGACAAATAAATAAACAGGACTGAACCACAGGAGACAACACAAGGTCTTCCTCACTCACTCACTCACGTCAAGCAAAATAACAACAAACAAAGAGAGAGTGAGAGGAAAACACAGTAATTAAAAGTGATAAGGAAGGATAGATAGAAAAAAAAAAAGACGAGAGACGGAAATGGAGAGAGAAACGAAGCGAAGAGAAGAAAGAGGAGGAAGAAAGAGAGTGAAAGGTTACTCTTGATTAGAAAAGACAGGTCCGAGAAGGGCAGCTAAGTAAAATTAATTAAAATAGACAGACAAAGAATTAAATAAAACCCAGAAAGAAGAGAGTGAGAGAAAAAAAGAAAATAAAGAAAAAGAAAAAGAGAGAAAGTAAAGAAAAGCAGTGTTACCAATCCATCTTCATTTAATACCAAACTTTATCCTTTTCCTATCGACAACCAAATCAAGACAAGTCACCGATAGCTAACATGTCCTAATAGTATCAGGCATATCCCCTCTCCACTTCTCTTCCCCTTACTAACCTCACCTCTTCCCCTCAGACACTCCCTTGACTCTCTGTTAACTTATTTCACCGTCTCTCTCTCTCTCTCTCTCTCTCTCTCTCTCTCTCTCTCTCTCTCTCTCTCTCTCTCTCTCTCTCTCTCTCTCTCTCTCTCTCTCTCTCTCTCTCTCTCCTGTCGTCTTGGTGATTAACGACAAGTTTCTTACCTAAACTGTCTTAACTTCCAGACTCTGCTTTCTCGAGAGGTGTGTGTGTGTGTGTGTGTGTGTGTGTGTGTGTGTGTGTGTGTGTGTGTGTGTGTGTGTGTATGTGTGTGTGTGTGTGTGTGTGTGTGTGTGTGTGTGTGTGTGTGTGTGAAATGAAAAAAGTAAAACAAAATAACCACAGCAAATAGTAAATAAGAGAGGAAAAAAAACAACAACGAAAACGAAGGAGACACATAAAAAATAAGAAGCAAGAAAAGCAAGAAAGATAAAAAAAAAAGACAGAGATAAAGAGAGAATAAAAGGAACCAAACACACTGCAAACACACACACACACACACACACACACACACACACACACACACACACACACACACACACACACACACACACACACACACACACACATAAAAAAAGGGATGGGAAAAGGGGGGAGGGGATGGATTTGCCTCTCCCCTTCCTTGCCTGCGACGTAAGGAATACAAAATGTACTGACCACCTTGACGATAGGACACGAGGGGAGACACGGAGGTATAAACTTGCTATTCCAACCAACCTGACACCAAGGAGGAGGAGGAGGAGGAGGAGGAGGAGGAGGAGGAGGAGGAGGAGGAGGAGGAGAAATATAGAGCAGTGCGAAATGGATGGATGGATGAAAGGATGGATGAAGGAAGAAGGGACATAGATGATGAATGGAGGAGGAAGGACTACAGAGGATGTCTGAGAAATGCATAATGAAGGAAGGACAGAGAGAGCGAGAGCGAGAGCGAGAGCGAGAGCGAGAGCGAGAGAGAGAGAGAGAGAGAGAGAGAGAGAGAGAGAGAGAGAGAGAGACCCAACCACCTATCCAACCACCAAACCACTCAACCACCTATCCAACCACCTAATCACCCAACTACCTATTCAACCATCAAACCACTCAACCACTTATCCAACCAGGTGGTTAGGTGGTTGGATAGGTGGTTGGGTAGATAGGTGGTTGGGTGGTTAGGTGATTGGGTGGTTGGATAGGTGGTTGGGTGGTTTGGTGGTTGGGTGGTTGGGTGGTTAGGTGGTTGGATAGGTGGTTGGGTGGTTGGATAGCCACCCAACCACCTATCCAACCACCAAACCACCCAACCACTTATCCAACCACCTAACCACCCATAGGAATGAGCCCGTGTGTGTGTGTGTATGTACGTATGTTATGTATGTGTATGTGTGTTCACTACTAAGGACTCACTCCCTAGCCGTTCAGCGTCGACACCTTGGCCTGCAGTCTCCATAAACACCCATTACAGGAGGAGGAGGAGGAGGAGGAGGAGGAGGAGGGAGGAGGAGGAGGAGGAGGAGGAGGAGGAGGAGGAGGAGGAGGAGGAGGAGGTAGCAGGTGGCGTTACTTTAGCCTGACGCAGCTGGTATCCCCTCGGCAGACAGGTGGTGCGTGGTGCCGGCCAAGACATGCACGGAATAACAAGGAGAATGTTGCAATATGTGAAAAAAAAACCTAAATCGAAAATAACGCCAAACGATCAATGGATGGAAGGGAAAGGCGAAGTGCAGCATACACACACATACATACATACATACACGCACACACATACATACACACACCCACACACCTCCAGAACTATCTATACCAAAGTTGAAATAGAAGAAAATTTACACGAACTGGGTAATAATTCTTATGATTATTTTTTTTCTTCTTCCTCCCATGATGCAACCTTCTCAGCCGCCGCGGAAGATGAGAGAGTGAAAGTGAGAGAGAAAGTGAGAGTGAGATGATGAGGCGGAGAAAAAAGAAGAGCCACGCTGGAAAGTTTACGAGACACATAAAAAAGTTGGAGACCTTTCTTTAAGGCCGAAAATTGTGAGGGAAAGGTGACGAAACTTTTGCCAGCAGTCAAGACACACACTGTGATGAGTTCCCAGCGCGTGTTCCCTTGGACGAACAAGACTGCGGGGGTGGGAGACGTGGAGGGGTGATGAAGAGGGGTAATGTGGAGTGTCTTGTTGAGGGGGAGGGGAGGGGAGGAGTGTGTGTTGGGGGGGGGAGGGGTGTGTGGGCGAGACAATGCTTTGCCTGCAGAAGGAGTATGAACGAAAGGAGTGACACCTGGATGCTTAATTAAGAGACTGTACCGTTTTCTGTCGCTTCTGCAGATCATAATGAATGAGTACGTTCACTGCCCTTAGGTCACTCTCACACACACACACACTCATTCTCGCTCTCACTCACTTCTCTCTCTCTCTCTCTCTCTCTCTCTCTCTCTCTCTCTCTCTCTCTCTCTCTCTCTCTCTCTCTCTCTCTCTCTCTCTCTCTCTCTCTCTCATAAGACTCCTCAGCGTTGTTTCCTGCCATTAACAAGACTTAGTAAGAGAAAATACGAGTAAATTCCAAATATAACTCTGGGAATAGTCACAGAATGCATGCGAACCACTACACGTAATGCCGGTCGTTCACCTCACTGCATGCAAACTAGTATACCAAGACAGCCTCGTCCTCCCTCGTCCCTCCACACACTCTGCCACACGTCCTGCACACTCAATGCTACAGGAACTTGATGGAGGTAAAGTTTCACACTAAAACCTTAAACCACAAACACAATAACCACAGTCAACACAAAGAGAAAAACAACAACAACAACAACAACAACACCACAACAATTTCCTGCACGCAAAATAAATGTATAAGCTCTTGAATATACTACAGCACTAAACCGCACACACACACACACACACACCCACACACACCATGCACAACGGACCAACCAACCACCCACCTTTATTCTCAACACGCCACACATCCAAACACACTAAGAAACAAACATTAACACATGCTCGCCTCACCTCACCACACCACACCTGTTTGAATTACATACACACAACACGATCAATACAAGATTAATCCAACCCAAGCCTCAACTGCCCCAGATGTTAGTATCACACGGGAGATTCAGGGCCAATCATCCTTCACTACCTCCCTTACACGCACTACTAGTATATAACCCCTTTGTATGTGGTCTTAGGGTCTGCCAGGTAGCTGTTCTCGACCTCTTGGTATCTGCAAGTTTCCCATTGAAGGGTAATTTTGGTTATTATGTAGATTTTTTGATTGATGTTTATATTAATCTATCTATCTGTTTATGTATATCTTCACCTCTTTCTCATATACGTAAAAGAGGAAAATAAAAACAAAAACAAGGAGAGGAGAAGGTGTAGGTATGATAAGGGGTGTCATGAGTAGGTGTCAGGAGGGCAATGTATAGCGTTATTCAATGAGGTGTGAGGTGTGAGAGGGGTAGGTGATGAGAATGAGTTATGGCATTTGGGTGGAAGAGTTAGTTAAAGGTGTGTAATACAGGGTAACGCTTCTTGTTTACGTGAAGTGGCGGTAAAGTAACTCACAAACTCAAGAGGGTAAAAGACAGCATGGTGATGAGGTTGTGTTATGAGGTGCAAAGGATGACTGGAATACCTGACTAGTTCCTCCTCCCTCATGCACCTCCTCACACCTCCTGACTTCCCTCCCTCCCTTCGTGATTCTATACCACTCCAGACGTGACTGAGAGTGGTGATGGTGGTGATAATAGTGATGATGATGAAGAATGTATCAATGATTATAGTGATGGTAACTGAAGCACCTCTGTCACTATTACTGCAGCGTAATAAAAAAAGAAGTTACCTAGTTAAGTGTGATATCGACCCTACACGGAAGAGAAATATTAACTTTGGTATTATTCATCATTTTCAGGCTTTGCTCCGCGCCTCACAGCCTTCATTACACCGCTATAACTAATCATGATCACTGTTTCCGCAACGCCCTTGTGGCTTTTATCGTTACAAATTTGCGAATGTGAGCGACGACAAGAAAATTAAAAGCAGTGAACAAGTGGCGTGTGAATCTAGGTCGTTCCGGCACTCCACGACATGTAGTGAACCCACAAGCTTCACACACTGACTAACAAGACTCTATCCAGCAGCGTTGAGGAAGCCTAAACGCGCGTGCGATGTGCGTGTGTTGGTATATTATGATCATCAACACCTGATCGATGAAGGCAGCGCATGCATGTCACTTCACTCTTACGATGGTAAGGAATCAGCTTAGCTTGGCTTGGCTGGGCGGTGCAAAGCGTGAATCAACGAGTGTTTCTACCAGGCAGACCACACCCTCCGCCTTCCAACGCCGCGGCAACACACTAACTGGTGATCTGATACTTACATTCCATGGCTCATTGTAACACACAGCCTCACGCATAAAGGTGCATCGTACAGCATCGTAATCCTGCAACATGTGATTCTGCAACATTGATATTATGTAACATTAAAGCTTGCAACACAAGAGCCTGCAGTGTTCCGTCCTGTAATACTGTAGACTAGACTATTGTATGTTACATCGTGGCGATCTGCAATATTTATGGCGGTAAAAATTGCACCTTGCTAACATTGTAAAACATGTTACAGTCTTCGTGCATTTTGCTATATTTCTGATGCATAATTTGATGATTTATAATAACTATATCTTGACTCAAATATCATGTACATAACAAAAACTTTTAGGATTATACTTCACTAATTGAATTTAGGAGACAGCTAATTAAACATATATTCGCACATTACCTATTAAATACAAACATATAACAGTATCCAAGAGGCTGCGTGTAACACCTCAAGGTCGGTCACCAATACGTCCTGCACAGGTAGGCTTCCGTCCCTCTCACTGTGGCGGCGCGTCGACTTGCTTATTGCATAACTTTTACTTGGAAAATCGATACCATGATTATTTGGTGCGTCTTACTTTTAATGAGTCTTTGGTGGGTGACGGATTTCCACCTTCCTGCTGCTGCTGCTGCTGCTGCTGCTGCTGCTGCTGCGTCTTAGTGGCACAACCATAGCAACCATTGGGGAGGAATAAGGAGTGACTAACAAATTTCTCACCTAAATGTACGGTGACCAAATTGAGTGATGAAGGAACTTTGTATTTTCTTTATACTCTTTACAGTTAATATGTTTGTCTGCAATGGAATGTAATATGAAATGTGTTAAGTGAAAGTGTGTGATGACGTAGTACAGGAGTGGCAACGCAAGAATGATAATGGAAATGAACACACTATGGACTACAAGTTGCGTGTGTGGTCCATATAGAGTAAAAAAATATAGATCTAAGTTGAGTGTGTGGAATGCTAAAGCTGTGTGACCAGAGGAGAGACAAGTATGTGTTTAAGTGATATGTATGTGTGGAGAAAATGAAAGTGCAAAACTGAAGGACATAGATAATTTAGAATGATAAACAGTAATGGTACAAAAAATATCTATCAGTGCATAGAAAAAAAAGTATTGATTAACTTCAAAACACTATACAGACGATGAGGTTCCAAGGTCACTGTGTGGGTGGATTTATGAACGGCGTTATGGATTTCTGTGGATCTGAATGATGATCTATAAGAGACGTTCAACTTTCATCGCTTCCCTTGAGCTTGGGATCTCTCCACGCTGTATTTTATGTGCAATGGCCTTGAATGGATGATCGTGATGCATGGGGGGAGGCGGCGGGAGGCGAGGGCAAACTGGTGAAAAGACCTTGTGCCAGACAGGGTCACGGTAATGAAGCGGAACTTACCGACAGGACCATCACTGAATACATAAACAGATGAACTGAAGCTGAATAATGTTTCCCAGGAGACGCAGACGCAGTTTCCTTATTCTATTTTTTTGTTTTAAGAGAAAATTGTGTTTCAAAAGTTTCCTCGATTCACTTGTCTTGTAAGTTTTGGCGGAGGTATTGTGCAGCGAGTCGCGGCGGAAGGGCGAGGCAACACGTGCAAGAATTTTGAAGGAGAGACGCAAGAAGCTCCCGGGCGGAACAGTAGCAGCAGCTGGTGGAGGCAAGAAGAGCAGCAGACTTGCGTTGCAGTAAAGTTACTATGAATGACACTGGCGAGGCGCACACACACACGTGACGGGAAAACAAAACTCTCAAAAAGTAAGACAAAAGGTTACGTTCTACATGACTGACATTTCTACAATCGTGAATTCAATAGTTATCCAATTTTTTTTTATGGAATTTTTCTATAAAAGTATAGTGGAAAAAAAGCTTCATGGACGCACAAATCCACCCAGTAACTATTCCTTAGCTTATCGGCCTCTGTTTCATAGCGGCTCGCGGTGAGACTGACCCCCGAGCGCTAACCTCTTAAACAACACCACAACACCTTCGTCTTACAAGCTTTCTAGGTCACGATAGCAAATTTCAACACCATGGGAATTATCCTCGGGTCCTGAGAGGCGTTCTTCAGGGGTACTGAGTTTGCAGGAGGCACGAGGAGAGCGTGAGGGCGTGTGGGATTGATATGAAGGAGAGCGTGTGGGATTAATTTGAAGAGGCCAGAAATCCTCCCCTTAGGTGGCTGGAAGGATCGAAGAGACACTTAAAGGAGCAATACACTTGGCACTAAGGATGTGTGGCACTCAAAGATGCATTGAGAGTGGCGCTAATGATGTTTGCTCCTTTTTTGGTAAAGAAATGGCTCAAAAATGTCTGATTTCTTCACTACATATGCACACAAAAAAAACACCTTATGCTGAAAAAATAAATGAAAAAACCTTAAAACAAACTAAACAAGAAAAATCACATCACAAATTGATTCATTAATATATATCTGACACCAACCTTTACTTTGCCATCCACTGCTTTATTCTACTCACTAATTGGCTTGCTGCACATCATCAGGCAGGGAGAAGGAAGGAATTAATGAGGTATTAGAGCGAGTAGAGCGAGTCAAGGGCCTGATTGGGGATGGAGGAGGAAGAGGGTGGAGGGAGGAGGAGGAGGGAAGTCAGACATAACCGTACCGTAACACCATGGAGCAACAAGTCATGAAGAAGAGGTGACGTGTCCATGTGACGCTAATAATGACAACACTTTTAATAACGAGAGATGATCCAATTTTCCGGTCAGGTGTTACGAAAAGGTGAACAACCTCTCCTATTCATCATCTTCCTCTCCTTCTCTTTCTTCTTCTTCTTCTGAATATTATCTATACCTAAAACATATATCAATTCCAGTACGTTCCCTCCCACGTCTCGATTAACCAGCATCCCTTGGGAGAGGAAGGAAATCCAGTGGGTATGTATGTTAACCTAGATATATTACTCTCTAGAGGTTCAATTTCCCATCGTAGGTGAGTGGGAAGTGGAACATGTAGTAGAAAATAACATGGTATAAATAGCTTATATAATTCCAGTAAGGTAGTGTTTGATTGACGTGTGTTTGTGGAAGGTATTACAGGAGACGGGAGGGATAATATACATGATGATGATGATAATAATAATAATAATAATAATAATAATAATAATAATAATAGTTAATGGAAATATCTTCAGTCTAGAGATGGTGAAGGGAAGTGAGATGAGGTAAGGTGAGGTGAGGTGAGGTGGGTATGAAAAAGGTCCAGAACACACCCATAAAAAAAAAGGAAAAAGATACGAAAAAACATGACATAAAAAAATACAAAACACAAAAGTGAGAAAGTGAGAAAATAAAATAAAACACGAAATAATGAAAAAAACATTTAAAATTCTTCCCACAAACAGGATCGTGGGTGGGTTCAGGGAAGCCAAAGAGGAGGAGGAGGAGGAGGAGGAGGAGGAGATAAAGGAGAGAAGAAGAGAAGGAGAGAGAGAGAGAGAGAGAGAAAGGCGTGCGGGCGTAACAGATACACACTCCCTGCTTTAATGAGATATAATGAGAGGTAAGAAGGTAACGCCCACCCATAAGAGGAACCACTAAAAGATTCCTAATATCCTTTATCGCTTCAGTTCACCTTGTCAGAGAAAATGGAAAAAAAGAAAGAAAAAGAAAAAGAAAAGGTGAAAGAAAAGGATGGGAAGGGAAGAGAATGTTTAAGAATTACGAAACTGTGTGGGAGGGAGAGAGGAGGAAGATTAACAATGGTTGGAGAGAAAAGAGGAAGAGGAGTAGAGGTGATAATGAAATACAAAAGAAAGGAGATAAGAGAGAAGAGAGAAGAGAGAGAGAGAGAGAGAGAGAGAGAGAGAGAGAGAGAGAGAGAGAGAGAGAGAGAGAGAGAGAGAGAGAGAGAGAGAGAGAGAGAGAGAGAGAGAGAGAGAGAGAGAGAGAGAGAGAGAGAGAATTCACGAAAGGAGAGCAAACGGAAGATGTAAACTGGCAGGAAGGAAGACGGAGGAGGAAGCGCTGCAGGAGGAGAATGAAGATGAGGAGGAGGAGGAGGAGAAGGAGGAGGAGGAGGAGGAGGAGGAGGAGGAGGAGGAGGAGGAGGAGGAGGAGGAGGAGGAAGAAGAGGAGGAGGAGGACAGTTGATTATGGTAGAAAATTATGTTTAAAATCACTTTCTTAAGGCTCCACAACAGCTGTGATGATTTTTAAAGAGAGTTGATAAAAAAAGGTATTTTCCTGAACCCTAAACATTATGATGATGAAGTGATTAAATATTTTCTTTCATGGGTACCGCTGCTAGAGAAGGACTATAATTAACTACTTATATACCTTCAATTTAACGTCAATCCTAACATCACAAGGAGGTGACAGTCAATAACTCTGCCACCACCGCCACCACCCGCTGGACCTGACACCTTAAGTATAGCAACGACGCCAAGGTGATACGTAGACAACGCCTCTTGGCCTCTAGACAAAGGACAAAGTGGCACTAACAAGACTGCACCGAGAGACAAGTGTAGACAAGAGGAATTAAACATAAATCACTCAATAGGCTCAGACCCTCAAAAGGCTCCGAGGCAAGACACAAACCATCTCTGACACGGTCGTCCAAGGTCTCTGTGACAAATATCAGTGTTGGTAGAACAGCTTAGGAAGGACAGGCCATCCTTGTGATTGCAGTTTCCGTCGTATAAAAGAAAACTAGCAAGATTTATAGCCGTTAAGGGATGCCAGGGAGGAAATAGACCGAGGGTTTAGGAGGGGGGAGGGAGAGGAGGTGACGAAACACTACATTACAAGTACAAACGTTACAATGCTGGACTTGATGGCCTCTCCCGTGTCGCACAAAATTACCACCATCGCTTCTCGACACTCAGCCTTGCTTGAGAGACTAAATTACTTGCAGCCTCACCGTCCTCCACCTCCATCAGACAATAAAAAGGTATGCATGTCCTTGAGAGACCTGGTAACAGCCTGAGAGCAGAATGAATTGGGCAGAAGAGCAGTGGAAGGGAAATAAAAACGGGTGATTCTTTCCATAGCTTCTCAGATTCAGCATAATGTTGACTTGGTTGAAGGATGGCATAGACTTGAAGGCTGTGTACAGGGAGTAGATGCAAGCGTTAAGGACTGAACACTCTGAGGGTCGCGGGCCTGAGCAACGCACACCAAGGAAGTCTGCACTCTGGATACCATAAGACAAGACAAGGTGATAGCTGTGTAAAAATTATATGTACAAGCGTAAGTCACTGTAGTTATGAAATGTTGCTGTTATTCAATGACAGCGCCGGATGTTCCAAGGCTGGCGGGGCGGGGAGGCTTGCATGGTGGGCGGTGGGCGTGAGGCAGAGAAATATTGATATACAAGACAGCTGTTTAATTACAAAACCAGACTCGCACCGTGTAGCAGGCGTTCGATTTTTCTGTGAAGGTCATTGCCAAACAAGCCTGTACGAAAAGCATCATTAAGCGAGGGCGAAACATTTCAAAACAAAAGATAAAATTTTTCACATTGCCATGAAAAAAAAAACAGCAAAAATTCGGGTCGCGCGCTTAAATATCGTCCTTCATTTAGGACACACGAGGGCGAAGCGGCTGTTGTGCGTTGAGGAAATCATTCATATTCAAAATTCATTACGATAAGTAAATTGCATGCGGCCAGTGGGAGGCAGGGAGGAGGAGGGGGGAGGGGGGAGAAGGGAGGAGGCTCAGGAGGAAGGGAAATGATGCAAAACAAGTGAATATTGCAATGCGTCCTAGGGCAGGGTGGGGTGGGGTGGGGTGGGAGGAGTGCCAGGGAAGCAGAAAGGAGTGCAGGCCGGAGGGAGACGATGGGGTAAATAAGTGATGATAAGAATGATGATGATGATAATGATGATGATGATGTCAAAATGTGGGTCTCCTTTGCTAGTAAGTCACCATCACCATTCATCATTCCCATTACTACCCATTATTCACCACCACCACTGCTACCACCACTACCTTAACTCTTTAAAACATAAGACATATTTAACTATTTATTTATTTTTTTATTATTTATTCATCTATTTACTAGTGCGCCTGAACAGAGCTGCGCCTCGTCTCATCTCCGCCATTAAAACTTCCGGTAAAAGAAGTTAAGTTAAATACAAGAAGCCGTTTCCTTCCTTCCTTCGGGTTTATATTTGACGTTCTTAGAAAACTTATTTATCTTTAGTATTTTTTGATATTCTGGCAGAGATGAATATTTTTTTTTATGGTTCCTCTCCTTCCCATTAAAAAAAATATATCTCAAACACACACACACACACACACACACACACACACACACACACACACACACACACACACACACACACACACACACACACACACACACACACACACACACACACACCATGTTTACCTTTACAAATATATACATACGAAAAAAAAGATATATAATTTAATATACACACAACCACTTACATATCTTACGTAGTACTACCACCACCACCACCACCACCACCACCACCACCACCACCACCACCAGCAGCCTTCACAACAAACTATACATTAATTTCAAACGGAGACAATGGTTGCGTTCTGCCGTCCTACGTTGCCAAGACTGATAGAGTAGTGGGCGAGGGAGTAGCCGCACGCCCTCCCTCAGATTGCCAAGATAAGGGAAATTACTACTGCATGCCCGAAGGAAAAGGAGAGTAATAGTCTGTAAAGGAACGACAGAAACTTGGGGTGAAATGTGAGAGAGTGGAAAAAAGAAAACGTCTAAATTATTAAGTGTTCGTATATATATTTGGAGGACGAGAGAGAGGGAGAGTGAGAATGATAGAGATAGATATATAGATAGATAGAAAGAGAGAGAAAGAGCGAGAGGAAAATAAAAAAGAAAGAAAGAGAGAAAGACAGTCAGACACAAAGAACAGAAATAGAAAAAAGAAAAGAAAAAAGGAGAAAAAAAAGAAGAAAGAAAGACGTAAAAAAAGAGAAGACAAACAAAATACAGATTTAAGGCAAAGAAAAAGAAAAAGAAAGAAAGAAAAAAAAAACAGGCAGACAGGAGGAAAAGAAAAGAGAAACACACAAAGCGAGTAAGTCTAAATGTGTGTGTGTGTGTGTGTGTGTGTGTGTGTGTGTGTGTGTGTGTGTGTGTGTGTGTGTGTGTGTGTGTGTGTGTGTGTGTGTGTGTGTGTGTGTGTAAAACCATCTTAACCTTTAATATATTAGGTTAATTATCATAAAAACCTAACAGTTCTTTAAATATCTCCTATAATTTCTTTTTACTTGGTCGTGTTCACAAACCATAATTCACTGTTGTCAGCAAAGATGTTTTTTTTTTTATATACTTTGGCTTTTCTTACGTAGTGTCAAATAGTTTACAGGGTTTTAGTAAGGTAAGCAGAATATACGTACACAAACTCTTCCAAACACACCACTCACTCTCCATAAAAGAAAAAGAATTACTACGACTTAACACGTGAGATTTCAACCACAAGGCACAAGGCACAAGACATCAAGCAACACCTTCTAGTCTGTTAAGTTCAGTTCCACGAAGTCTCAGAAGCAATCACACTCATAATCACAACTTAACCTTAAAATATTGACGTGATGGATGAAATGATAAATAAAAAAAGAACCATTCGTTTTTTTTAGTAGAGTATAGTGTTTAAACCTTTTATTGATGGGTTTGTGCGAGGAATGCAACAAGTGAAGAGGATCAGGTGTATTCTATAGCTCAGTGATGGTGCTCGTGTACACGGTTACCTGGTCTTTGTGAGGGGCTTAAACATTGAACAAGTTTACATAAAAGTTTTATAGACTTCTTCTATTTTAGGTCTTACTCAGTGAAGGACCTTTAAGTTGAGAATATAAAAGTACATCTTTGTTTTGTATATACATGACTATGCGTATGACTATATCAGTGAGGGAGAATAAACTTTAATTAACTCCCTTCAGCTTTACAGACTTGCATTCCTCATTTACTACATTGAAACAGACGCCATCAATAGTGCTGCTAAACATTAAATAAATAATGCCTCTCGTTAAAAAGGAAACATTACCAACCAAGCAAAAATAATATCATTTTTTTAAAACCAGAATTAACACTTTCCCAGAAACACACATTCATTCACGTATAGTTTTCATCAACGTTCATCAGGTGAGGTAAAAACAACACCCAGTAATTGCCTCAGACAAAGGATGGGAAGGATGGAAAGCTTCTGAACACGTAAACACACATACACACACACACAACAGGAGTGAACAAACTCGCCCTGTGAGAGACGTGGAGTCTAGTTTACCTCACTGTTCCCTCACACCTCGCCTCGCCTTACCTTACCGAAGTGTCTTTATAGCAGAGTGTGTGCCACCAGCAAGGATTTGCACTCACCCTCCATCACACAAGCGAGTTAAGGAGACATAGAGAGGGAGTCTTAAGTGGTTATAAGTAAGAGCGGAAGTGAGTCTTATTAACGACGCACGCCCACCGCTGCACGTGTCCTCTGGTACGTGCACGGCTCCCTGGTGAAGTAAGTACGTACGTGTAACAGTCGATATGGATTTATATATTGTATTTATTCCAGCAGCTCAAATATTTCCTAATAGAAAATGTTATACTTTTTCTTTTATATTATCCAAAAAAAAAAAAAAAAATAGAATAAACATTTTGTATCGGTTTTATTCTGAATCCATTTTCACTCCTATTTCATATTTACAAGTGTTCCATTTTGAGCATACATATTTTTTTTTCAACGATCTAGTTTTTTTTCCCACCACACTGAAATAATAATAATAATAACAAAAAAAATGTATACGAGATGAGGCAGTGTTGAATGTGCAATATCTACCGCTCAGTTGGAGGAATTTTCGTCTGAACTGACTGACTGCAACACTAACTAACCCACACATACGCCATTGTTTCAGCGGAGGTGGTGTGGGGAGGTATAGTTACATTGTTTACTCCTTAAGTTATAACAAAGACTGTGACTAAAACTTGATGGTCCTTCCAGCCACTCATTTACATAGAACTGCTTCCGTGATTTTCAAGACTCATATTTAAACCTTCCTTTCCGGGTGTAGTTGGGTTAGGTTGCAAAATATTACGCTAATAGTAGAGTTTTAAAAGTAAAGTCAATCTCATTATATTAAGAACACCGTAAGCAATGAAGACTGAAACTAATACACAAACCTTAATAAACATCTATTAAACCTCAACAAAGCGTCAAATAGTATTCCAAACCTCAGTTACTATTTTCCTAACTATCTCATGCAACAGACACGCGACCACGATTCACTCATAAGGGCTAGTTGTCCCATCCCCGCAGATAATGAAGCGGGAGGAACAGGCACAACACACTCGAGGAGAACCAATACTTAGCCGCAACCCAACTCAACCCACCCCGGCAACTATTACCTGAAGGGGAGGCGTGGAGCAAGGAACTCATTTAACTTTCACGGTTAATGTAAGACGAGGCGAGGTCGGGGTGTGGTGAGGTGTGGTGGGGGTGTGGTGAGGGCGTTGAATGGGGATCTGGATGCCACAGGTCAGAGGGAATGGAGGAGATAAAGTTTGGGTGAGGCGAGGAAAGGATGTTAGGGTGAGAAGTGATGTTAAAGGTTAAAATATGAATTGTAGGAAGGTCTCACTATGGCTTGTGGGTGCTGTCTAAAACTACTACTACTATGAGAATACTATGAAAAACTATGAGTATCAAAGACAATATAGTGGAAATTATCGTCATAGTTGTAGTCATAGTAATCTTTTGTATCTTCTATTGTCTATGTAATACAATGACAGACTTTCTGACTTGTAATGGTTATGCAAAAAGCTACATTTTGTCACTTATTTTTCTTTTCTTCATGTCTGTCTGTCTGTCTGTCATGTTCTCATTAACAACCACAACACTTTCATGCTAAACCCAATTATCTTTTCTTTTGTGCCGCATCATCCTGGCTATTATTCCAACGCAGTTACAAGTATTAATAAATGTAAAATATCTCTCTGTTCTACGTACAACCTACATTCTAGATTCTCCCCTGAATTAATTCCTGTGATCCTCGTTCCTGGATTCCTCGATCTGCACTTTCTCGGCGCCTACACACTATTCCTTTCTTATTCAGTAACATGTATATAAGACAAAAATAAACAACAACAGTAAAAAAAAAAGTCACAGAGAGTTACAGACAAAGCTTGCTGACGATACAACTGTTCCCGTTTGTCAGCTTTGTGTCAGCCATGATAGGGGTTAAAGGGATGACAGGCGTGGGATACTCAAGCTGAGACTCACTTCTTTATAAACCAAAACGATCTTAGAGCCTCAGAAAGGATCACGCTTTCCTGGGACACCGGACAAGGCCAAGAAAAAGGAGGAAGAGAAGGAGGAATAGGAGGAATACAAGGTAATACAGTTTTCTATGGTTTATAGAATTATCATAATTATTTTCCGATTTTTCTAAAATGTTTTTGTAAATTTTTGTTTCCTATTAAGCTAGAAATGAGAAATTATTTTGACGTAGGAGGAGGAGGAGGAGGAGGAGGAGGAGGAGGAGGAGGAGGTTAATAATAAAACCTATGATGATGGCCAAAACGATAGGTCAACATTCAAAATTGATCAAGGACAAGGCTCGCTTCAAAAAACAGAATATTTGAACATCTTCACATCCGCTTACTCAGGGAAAAAACGAGACAAGAAAAAAACCAACATGAAGGGAAATAGAAATACGAGGGTGTTGGGAAAGGTCGTGGTGGTGGTGGTGGTGGTGGTGGTGGTACACATCGTTAAAACTTGTGTCCTATTACAACAGGAACCAACAGTGAGTCACAAAAACACAAGAAAAGGATGAAACACGAAGCCATTCCATTGTCAAAGAGAGATTCACGTGATGAGCTGGAGGATAAACTTAAATTATGGCTTCAAAAGTGCTATAATTATCTATGTGTGTGTGTGTGTGTGTGTGTGTGTGTGTGTGTGTGTGTGTGTGTGTGTGTGTGTGTGTGTGTGTGTGTATGTGTTACCTCTTTCTCTAAGCATCCTACAACATCAACAGCTCTTCTCCTGACCCTTCTTCTTCCCCCCAAAACCCCTGGCGTGCTCATCCTCCCTCTCCTTCACTCCGGAGGCAACAGACAAGAGGAACCGTCGAAAGAGAGCGCCGCAGGGTGTCAGGTAAAGGGTAATTAACAGGAGCCACTCAGGTGAATCATTACCTGCTACTCGCAACAGGAACCTCATTTAACTTTCATGGTTAGCGGGCAACCGGTTACTCTCTGTGATGTGAATTTTATATAATGCATCTCCGTCTGTCTGTCTGTTTGTGTGTCTGTTTGTCCCTGTTTTCATTCTCTCTCTCTCTCTCATCTTGATCATTTTCCTTCCACCAATTCTTCTAATCTTTTTTTTTTCACTTACTTTAGAATCTCTTATTAGGAAAGAAAAGCCAAATAACTTTTACAACATCGTAGGAATAGAATATAGATCACACCATTTTTCCGACACCACACAACATGCATAAATTGTAATATTTCCGCTGACTCGAGCCTTCATGGTGAATAAAATGATACGAAATTTAACTTATCTCCGCTTGATAATAGATGGAGGCAGAGCTTCACGCCGACGGAAGCCTGAGAGCGCATTTATCAAAGAGAGAGAAAGGCATTAAAAACAGAGCATACTTATAAAATACAGTGACGGCCGCTTGAATTAAACACCAGCTAGATTAACATAAATGATGAATGGGTATGATTTCGCAGCGATAGTAGAGATAGATAATTAGGTAGTTAGATAAATAGATATATAGGTAAACCAATATATACATCGGTTAACTAATGGATAGACATACACATATACATACATACACAGAAGTAGATAGAAATAAAACTAATTATATACATAGACAAATATAAACAAATCAAAGAAAGAAACCGACTGAAAAAAACATATACTATATAGAAAAACAAAACCAAAAAGGTGAAATAAAAAAAGGTGACATAAAGAAGAGAAAAGAAGAGAGAGAGAGAGAGAGAGAGAGAGAGAGAGAGAGAGAGAGAGAGAGAGAGAGAGAGAAGAGAGAAGAGAGAGAGAGAGAGAGAGAGAGAGAGAGAGAGAGAGAGAGAGAGAGAGAGAGAGAAGAGAGAGAGAGAGAGAGAGAGAGAGAGAGAGAGAGAGAGAGAGAGAGAGAGAGAGAGAGAGAGAGAGAGAGAGAGAGAGAGAGAGAGAGAGAGAGAGAGAGAGAGAGAGAGAGAGAGAGAGGAGAGAGAGAGAGAGAGAGAGAGAGAGAGAGAGAGAGAGAGAGAGAGAGAGAGAGAGAGAGAGAGGAGAGAGAGAGAAGAGAGAGAGAGAGAGAGAGAGAGAGAGAGAGAGAGAGAGAGAGAGAGAGAGAGAGAGGAGAGAGAGAGAGGCAAAGGGACGTGATGACAACACAAGTCAAGGAAAAATAAATAAAAAGTCTGACAGGACAACAGACTCCACAAACACACACACACACACACACACACACACACACACACACACACACACACACACACACACACACACACACACACACACACACACACACATATATATATAAACCATGAAAACAAACAAGAAATAAAGAGAAAACAACATCTAACATAAGGGACCAACTCGTGAGAATAGAATAAAAAGTCAAATACTTCACCTTTTTGGGAGACCCTGTGAGGGGCCATAAAACTTGTGGATCACCCTGTCTCCCATCCTATACAGGGTGGTTCACGTGGGAAAAAAAAAGAAAAATAAAGTCATGCATTTCGACTTAAAAAAAAAGTTTGTCTATATATATTTTATTTATACGATTTCATACACATTTTTGGAATTTATATCCTAGAGGGGACACATCACACACCCATATTTCAGTTTGTTTCGCTCTTTTTCTTTTATATATATTCGGTATTAATTTCTACTCGTATTGAAGGGAGCAACTTTTTATTATTTTTAAAAATATATATATGTAAAAAAAAAAGAAGAAAAATAGAAAAGTTTATATATTTTTGAGGTGGATTTCATTTGTTCCATGTATTGATAAGGCAAATTTGTGTATAAATGTATAGATAAATAAATAGATAAATGAATGAATCCATATATATATATATAAAAAACAGAATTATTTTTTTCTATATCATTCTATCAGTTTTCATATCAAGATTTGCTCGTCCTCTGTGTAAGGTTTAAGTCGCATTATCTTCACGCGGAGAACATTAACTAAACCTAAAGATAAAACAAAACATTAACGTAAGAACAATATTTTTCTTCTGCTTCTTGGAATGAAAAATGAAAAAGAGGAGGAAGCGTACCATAAAAAAGAAGAAGATAACATGGATATAGAAATAGGAAGAGAGTAAAAGGGAGAAAAAAAAGAGAAGAGAAAGAGAGTTATAGGAAGATGAGACGAGGGGGGTGGGAAGCATCTGGAGATAGGAAACATAAGGACGGTGGGGGGGGTGGGGGGGGGTATGAGGAAACAGGTGGTGACGCCACGAGGGAAAACTGGAACAGATAGAAAGAAGTGGGAGAGAGGAAGGGGAAAAGCGGCGGTCAGTGGAGGAAAAAAAAGAGAAAAAAATATTGTTGGGGAAGATGTGGTTTGTGAGAGAGGAGAGAGAGGAGAGAAAGTGAGAGAAGAGCGTTTTGTTGGGGAAGAAGAGGGGTTAATAAAGAGAGGGGAGAGGTTAAGTGAGGGGAAATAGCGGTAGTGATGAGAAAACTAGCTCGAGAGAGAGAGAGAGAGAGAGAGAGAGAGAGAGAGAGAGAGAGAGAGAGAGAGAGAGAGAGAGAGAGAGAGAGAGAGAGAGAGAGAGAGAGAGAGAGAGAGAGAGAGAGAGAGAGAGAGAGAGAGAGAGAGAGAGAGAGAGAGAGAGAGAGAGAGAGAGAGAGAGAGAGAGAGAGATTTAGTAATGAAGGAAGAAAAAAACACAAGTGAAAAATGAGGGAGGCGAGAGGAAATAATGGCTAGCGAAAATGAAGAGGAGGCGGCGAAGAGTTAAAGGGGAAATATAATAGAGGTTTAAGAGTGAGGGGAAAGGCAAGGAAGGATGATGAGTTGACGGGAAATGGAGGAGTTGAGGAGGGGTAAAGAGGGAGTATAAGGATGGGAGGTACCGGGGTGAGGGTAAAATAAGTTTGAGAATAAATGTTAGTGGGTTCAAAATCTTCCTCTAAATACTATTGAATTATGACTAGGGTTCTCTTGAGGCGAGGTTAGGTGAGGTTAGGTGAGGTTAGGTGAGGTTAGGTAGGTGGAGCAGAGGAACTAGATGAGAATAAAGGATGAGAAGGAGAAAAAAGAATAAAACAGAGATAAGAGATAAGAGAATGAAGCACATGGGGATGGATAAACATAGATAAAAGCAATGGAAAAGATTACAGGATAGGAAAATAAAGTTAAGAAAAGGGAAAAAATAAAGGGAAAGAAGGGGAAAGGAAGGCAAATAGGTAAAGGGAAAAAATAAGGGAATGACAAGGAATGGAGAGGAGGAAGGGAAGGCATAAAGACACGAATAGAGAAGAAAGAAAGGCAGAATAAATATAGAACGTAAAGAAAAAGAGAGTAAAGGGAAGGAGATGAGAGTACAGGAGAAGAGAACAGATTAAAGAGAAGAGAAAGAGAGGATAAAGCAAGAGATGAAGGAGAATGTAGCAAGATAAGAAAAAAGAAAAATAGTATAGTAGAGTAATCCATTAAAGTCTTCTCTCTTCTCTCCTCTCCTTCCCTTCCATCCATCCCCTTCCTCCTCTCTTCCAATAAAACCTATTCCATTCCTCCTCCTCCTCCTTCTCTTCTTCTCCTTCACTCCCTTGTAGAGTATTTTCCTTTCTGTGACCTCGCCCTGACCTCGACCTGACCTTACATGACCTGACAACGTACAACACTCTCTTTTCTAATGGATGAAATCGGTATACGAATGTACGTAC